>VUQS01011301.1:0-13734 GCA_015108495.1 Heterochromis multidens
TGTGAAGAGAAGATATATATATATATATATATATATATATATATACATAGAAAGGAGTGGGATGAAAGAGAGAGGAAGGGAAAAGGCGGGAGGTGAGGGATACTCCGAATGGTAAAGGAAGGAGATAGAGGAAGATGGACAGTGACAGATTGGAGGAAGGAGAGAGCGATCAGGATGGACAAACTGAGGGATAGAGTTCAGTAGAGGAAGATAGGTGTCAGTGAATGAGGAGCTCTTGAGAACACAGAGTGGTGATTAATTTGTCTCCATCCAGGGAGATATGTGTCCACCTTTCAGGATGTTTAGGCATCTGGCAAGATGAGATGGCTCTTATCAAGTGGACCTCTTGTCCTTTGGGTACTGGACACGGGTCACTGCACAAATATTGATATTTCATTAAAAATCAGAGCAGGTTGAGTCTTTGCTGTCAGTCAAGATATGATTAATATGATGTTGTCTGGCTGATGACATATTTGTAGTACAATTGATCAGGCTGGTTGACTGTGATGAGTTCTGAAAATGAGCTTGGAGTAATGAACTATGTTTATAATTTCAGATACAATCAGAAAATACAAACCTGGTTCTATTCTAATTTAATTTGTCTTATGTATACAGTTTCTCTGTCTGAAGACGGAGACAGAGAGGATTACAAATACATTTCACTGCTCACTGCTTGATTTATTAATACTGATTGGGCTGGAACTAGACTGTTCTGCCTTGAGTCTAATGCTAGATATTTTACATAGATATTTTTTGCAATACAAATTTGGTCAGAGTCAAATGTTGGTAATTCATTTCAACAACTCATCTGCTTATGGCATTTTTTTCAAACTAAAGAAATTTGTCAACCTGGAGAATGGAGTGTTAATTTTATCCAGCCAAAGTGTTCTGCAGCTTTGGAAATATACCGAAGGGGTCCCGCCGCCTGGGCTGAAGCCTGTCTTCTCTGGGAGAACGAGCCAAAAGAATGTGTATTCTGCTGACCATATTTTAAGGTTGAGCTACTTCTAATCCAGCTTTTGACAACTGTGGTGAGAGCATAATGATACCTCAGAGAGTTAATTCAGGGAAATCCAGTATGTTTAGCTTAACACTTGATTTTCTGCACAGCAATGCTCATGGGCCTTCTTTACCATTCTTATCTTTAAAACTGGTGGAATTTAAATATAGCTTAATCATTTAAAAATGCAGAATTTGCAAAAGAAACAGCACATTCTCTTGAAAAAGTGGACCAGGTCAGTCAAAGTCAGTTATTTTAGGAACTATTCCCAGTTACTTTCAATTAATTTTCTGCAGACCAACTATATTTCGGCACTGGTACACACCTAAAGTGCTGCGCAAAATATTTAGGGACTGGTGAGGATTCTTTCTAGAATAATGCATGAATTGCTTTCTGTATCTAACCTTTAAACAGCATTGTACTGTACATGTATCTGCTATACGGTCCAGTCATTTTTCAGTGGAAAAAAAAAAAAATGTTGATGTTTTGTTTAAACTCCAGAAATGTTTTTTTCACTTAGAAGCAGCACAAACAACAAATGGTACAGAGGCAGACTAATAGTGCGCATACACTGCATTTACTATATGAACATAAACAACCATCTCCATGTCAAGCTGTCTCCATCTCTATAATAAGATTCAATTATTTGCCCTCTTGCATGAGCACACAGGAAAACACATGGTCTATTTCCTCTTCTATGCTTTCTTTCATTCAAAAGGACACACACAAACACACACACAAACAGAAACTCATTCCTAATAGTCAGCCGCTTCCAGTCTGTTTATAACGAGAATCTTTTGTTTTGGCCTGTTCCTCTCTGTGCGTGAAGGGAGGGGCGGGGTCCCCTCAACCTTGACCGGGTGCCTCAGTGTTGCTTTTCAGTTATGAATAGATAAGAATAGATTACATTCTTCATGGGTATTGAACAGCAGTGAACACAGTATCAGTAGATCATGTGTGGTCTTGTGACAGAAATAATTCTGAATCAGCTGCAAAGCAAACAATGTTTCCTGGTTAAGAACTGCAACTGTGTTTTTTTTTTTTCCATTAGATGTTGTTCAAAAATATTTATTATACAAATGTTTTGACCATGTAGTTGTCAAGAAGATTCCTCAGTACTGTCCGGCCTTGTTTTAACAGCTTTCCTGGAGCTTCATCAATCACATTCGTCAAACGATGAAGAAAAGTCCTTGCTGTACTTGTTTTTATTGATTTAAAACAGCTGTTGTATTATTTCTGCTCAAATTCACAGATTAGAAGCCAAAATTTTTTTTCTTGATCTCTTTGGAAGAAAATGTTAATATATGCTATCCTTCATTTCAAACATAATAAAAGTTAAAATAGATTTATTAAAACATATCCGTAGATGCCAAAAGTCAAGCTTAAAATTTTCCATTTTGTATGCATCTTGGGTTTGAAAATTATGTAAAGCATAGTGATACAGCTTCAGTAAAACATATAAACAGGCTTAAAATGAGATGTGTTGTTTCTTTATTAGGATTATTAGCTTTCAAAAGATTAAACCAGCATTAATCAAGCAACATGTTGGGTGTTAAATCAGTACTGCAATGATTTTCAAATTGAACTTCAAGCCATTTTAACCTACAAGGTTTCTTTCTGCTCATTACTTTGCTTCTGGTAACAACTGTATAGTTAAGTAATTCCTGCTGCATTGCATTGATAAGCTTAGAAAAAAGTAAACAGGCCTATATTTACCCACCCATTACTTAACAGGACATACCTAACTTTGCTGAAGAGTGAGATATTTTTAAGGATTTGAGGGAAGTTAAACCAAAAAAAACCCCGGAATGAATATTGAGCTTTGCGTAAATTTATTAAGCAGATAGAGATTGTAATATAGTTAATGTTGGGAAAGGGTCTGTTTTACCCCAATCAGGATCATTTCCTAAACCTAAACTACGTGTTTAGGTTTAGGAAAAAGCTAGAAGCTAAGTAAATAAAGTAAGAAAATGGAAATAAATTGTTAGGAAAAAGAAACAAAAAAGTAAAAAAATAAAATGAAAATAGTGAAAAATTGTTAATAACATATGGGGATTAAACCCTGGTCTCTCGGATGAAAGTCTGGTAAATCATGTGGCTGTTACTGGTTGTAAAGTTCTGAGCTCTGATGGAAGAACCTAGCTTGGCTTCAGATATTCCAGCCAACATATGGTTTAAGGTGTGTATATGATGGGGGCTGCTTTGTGGTGTGGTCATGTGTAAAAATCATTTCATGCACAGAGTAACAACAGCTTATCTCATAAAATATCAAGTGACCCAGTAGTAAACAAGCATCACACCCACACGCACTGAATAATCCCCACAGAGCTGAAATGAACTACTGCTTCAATTTTTCTTCAATTTGAATCAATTTGTCCTTGTTGCTCCGTCGGGTTAAAGCGAGAAGGATGCGAGGCGAGGGTTAGAGGCTGAGGGAGGTGGTAAGGGTGCTCAACAAACACTCTGAAATCCTTGAGGGCACTCCCAGAAGCAGCAAGAGACTTCACAGAAGAAAGATGGAAGACATTCATCAACAGGAAGCTCCACAAAAATCTGCCTCTGTTCATTGTCTCTGTAATAATCCGGAAAAGGCCCAAATTAAATATTTTACAAGGGAAAAAACAATAACAACACCTTGCAACAGTCTGGAGTCAAATCCCACAGGAGCATCTGGGAGCGTAAAGAGTGGTCCAAATTCTTCGAGCAAGTAGACGCAAAAGTGTGTCTCTGTATTACCCCTTTCAGCAGTGGCTCATGTTTTAGCAGTCACAGGGGGATAAGCATGATTTAAATAA
The DNA here is from genome assembly GCA_015108495.1 of Heterochromis multidens. Taxonomy (NCBI): domain Eukaryota; kingdom Metazoa; phylum Chordata; class Actinopteri; order Cichliformes; family Cichlidae; genus Heterochromis; species Heterochromis multidens. The sequence continues at coordinate 3,796 of VUQS01011301.1, forward strand.
TGTTTTCTGTCAGCTGTTGCCCCGCTTGTTGGCTGCACAAAAAGGACACAATCACGAACATACACTTGGCTTCAGAAGACATGACACTGACTCTGAATCCTCCCTTAGTTATGCTGCAATAGGCCTAGGCTGCTGGGGGTTTCCCATGATGCACTGAGTGTTTCTCCTTCTCTCACCTCTTTTCACTCACCATGTGTTTTTACACCACTCTGTATTCAATCAAGAGTTATTATTAATCTCTGGCTCTCTTCCACAGTATGTTTGTGTCCTGTCTTCCTCCCCTCACCCCCAACCGGTCGCGGCAGATGGCTGCCCCTCCCTGAGCCTGGTTCTGCCGGAGGTTTCTTCCTGTTAAAAGGGAGTTTTTCCTTCCCACTGTTGCCAAGTGCTTGCTCATAGGGGATTTTCTGATTTTTGGGGTTTTCTGTATTATTGTAGGGTCTTTACCTTACAATATAAAGTGCCTTTAGGTGACTGTTGTTGTGATTTGGCGATATATAAATAAATAAATTGAATTGAATTGAACTTATATTCATTTCTTGGAGGTTTACACTAACCTTAACCACAAACGCCTGCTTAACCCTCACCCTAGAACATGTCTTCACCTTAAAATGGACTTACTTTTTCCTCCTCAAAAGGAAAATAAATTTCCATATTGTGACCCTATAAATAGTTTGAGTAATACCTAGACCTCACACACACACCTCTTCACACATTGCATTCAGCCAGTTGCATACATATAGAGCTGTATGTAGCACTTAAATGCACAGTGACAAGCATGAAGCACACTTTGACAGGCACATATACACATAAACATATAAACTCAGAAGTATAAAAGTATATAGCTCTACATGTGCTCAAATTGATACAATTCATAATTTTTATTTTTATTTTTTTACATAGCACTTAAAAATGTTTTATAGTTCTCTGATGAACCTGAGTTAAGGATACAAAATAATCAAACTGTATCCAAGGCTGCATGCTCTACACGTTGGTAATAACTTAAAAAGAATTTTCCAGTTCACACCAAATTTTAAAAAAAGTCCTGGAGGTACAGCAAATAACAGAATTCTATAAATTTTTCCAATAAAAAAGAGTGGGCTGCTTCTAACAGCTTCAAAGGTATGTCTGTTTTTAGTGTTGCTGCAGAGAAATAGGGCAGTGACACACCATCAACTGCTTTGTAAATGTCAAATTAAATTAAAGTATAAATCATCTTGTTTTCCAAACAAAAAAGCACTTTCTCACATGTGCTCTAACAAATGCACCTAGTAATTGTGTGCCCACAAGTGCACTCTTGCAAAACACACACAATGACAGAGACATCCAGTGATATATCCACATATAGATATATTCAGCTGCATGGACTTTGGCCAGCTTCTACATGCAGGGACACTTATCTCAAGTGATAAAAGTGCAGCAATTTGCTATGAAATCTCCCACCATTTTCTAAGAGTAAAATGGTCCAATTTTCTACTTTTCACATCACAGCTGTTACTGAAAACTACCCACAGCCCTTTGGCTTTGCTATACATCAATCCGCATGTTTATCTTGTAAAAATACAAAAGTATTGCTGCATGCATAGCTTTCAAGACGATGCATGATAGTGATCAATTTGCATATATTTTGTGTTAATGAGGCTTTGTGTGAGTCTTGATAGCATTTTTATGTTTACCAAAGTTTTGATGAATGAATTAAGCTTTACTTTTAGTATTAGGAGTAATACAGCTGCTGAGGGTTAACAGGCCAAAATATGCCAGTATACTTATAGGCAGATACTAGATTCTACTCTCAGGGGACATGTAAATCTGTTCAACTCAACAAGGACCCACATGGAGCTTTGTAGGGCTGTGTGCTGACAAAGAAAAAGTGAGTGTAACACTAAACTATGGCACAGAAAAGAAATGGAGCAGCAAGAAGCGAGCTTGTATCGCTGTTATATAATTAGTATGTCAAGCATTGGACCCAGAGGCCAAAAATAGTGTTTCTGCCCAGCCTGTGGAGTTGTGGTGGGGGGGCGTCATATGAGATGGGAGGTGAGGTCCAAGGCCCAATATAACGGTGGTCTAATAGTGCCAGTCAAGAATTTGTGACATTGAGCAGCCACACGCAGTGTGTAATCCCTGACAGAGTTGGCGGTGCTTTGCTGACATGACATCCAGAGTCAGGAATGGGGAGAAAAGTGCTGATCTGTTCATTCAGTTTCCTCTTGATAGATTAAGTCAAAAGGCTTTCTGATGGAATGTTCATTTGTCACCTACTGTGCATTTTATATAGTGATCTGGGTGACAAGAGCTTGGATACAAATTATTATGGAGTAAAACTTTGCAGTTATTAAAAAAAATAAAAAAATCACAGGCCAATATTAAATTGCTACTAGCAGTGCTAGAGTCAGCTTTCTTGCAGGGAAAGGGTCAAACAATGATTTAAAAAAGAATAAGTCATGTCAGTGATGTCGTGATTATCAGAACCCTTAAGTTTGTTTCATATATGATCAAATAAGAGTTGTTGGTGTATTGTACATTTTGGTTATCCTAGAAAACACAAATAGCCCTGAACACCATATGTCTTGTAAAGTCAAGCAGCCATTACATCTTGTGGAACACAATATTGCTTCAAGTTTGAACAATCATCCAAAATGCATTTGGAATTCAGAAATAAATCCATTTGAGATCTCACAGGAGAACAGTGAGAGTATAGATAATCTTACACTATTCAGAAAAAAACCAACAAACATGAAGATGCCTTAAAGCAAGTTGCCTTGAAAGTGAGGAGCATGAGAAAGAATTCTGAGAAAAACCTGTGCACTGACAGTCACTTTTCTCCACTTACATGTAAAATGTTTAGCTGAGTAAAAACCGAATAAAAATGTCACCAAAGTAGATATCTAATTGTAAATTATAGATACCGAAAAATAATTACAAATTTTTATTCCCTCACAGTCTCCTCTGCTGCGCTACCTGTATTCCCTGCAAATTATTTTCTTTGTCTTTGCATTTTCTTTCTACTTTTATTTCCTTACCTTGCACCCTTCTATCTGCATGTCATGGCTCCAACTTGACCATGTGTTCCTTTACATTTCCACTAATTTGCACTTATTATAACACAGCACTCACTCACTGGCAGCTGAAAAGAGCATCAGCTTAATTCCAGTAATGCAAGTATAAAATGTTTTCAGCCAGGTTTATGGAGCATGTGGAATCTTTACCCAGGAGAAAACACTGTAAAATCAACCGTATCCACTGTGTGACTTATCTCCAGATCAGATCAATGCCCCCCCCCACTTCAGTCAGCAAGCAAACCACATTACAAATGAATGAGTGGATGTCAGGCAAGATCATTGTTTGGGTAATCATCTGTCAAGAACCAACATTGATTGAGTTGTCTTTCTCCTTGATTAGGCATGACCTATTTCTGCCCCAACCCCCACTTCCTGCCTGCACATACAGTACATCCATACATGTATATGCAGAGTGTACAATCAGGGGCATTTACATGAGCATATCCCACAAACCCTCACAATCACACACATACATGCAAGCACAAACTGACATACACATTCATGCAGACATGTAAGTAAGCACACCAACACACATACTTGGAAACATAGGCATTTGACTGGCGATGTACACTTGCAAACCCAGCCACCCACACAAAAAAAGACACACTGAAGGCACAGATAAGACACCAGTTGTCACTGTGACACCATTCACTCACTTTGTGATGCAATTCCCTGGTCCTCACAGAGTTGAAAAACGCCATCAATCAAACGGCAACATCCAAAACGCCTGGGAGGAAATTCATTCAAACTGTGCTCGACCCCTCTCTCAATTCTCTCAAAGGCAGTTTACCAAGCCAGTGCTGTCACACAATATTTGGACAGTGGTTGCCAACAGTCACGATGACACACTGCTGTGTTAGAGGCCAGCAGACATGTAGGAGGAAGTCGAGTGCATTTCCATGAATGTCTGAAAAATCTTTTTCAATGGCAACAAAACCCCTTTTTCAATAGCGAAACTGGGGTTATTCAGTGCTTTCGAGGCTTTTACTTTTAGAAAGATATATGTGAATGGAAGTCAGTCTGAAACTTTCTCCCCAGCTCATCTTTGTTCATCTTTGCTCATCTTCACACATCTAATTTCATCACTTTTGTGTATTCCAGTAAGTGTGATTGGTGTTTCCAAGGACAGGCCTGAAAGTGTTCCCCTGATTATTTTTAAACTAAAAAGGCTCACAAAAGACTCAGTTCTTGGAAAATAACCAAAAGCTAAAATATGGCCCTCAGATATTGTTAGGCAACATATTTTATAGCCTCATTTTAGGTTTACTGAGCCCATTATATGTGATTCCCCTTTTTTTAAAGAGTACTGCTATGTATGGTAATTGTCAGGGATCATAGACTAACACAAAATGTAAGTTAAAAGAAAATAAGTGCACATATAGCCACTTTTCTTTTCACAAAACATAAATGTGAGTCTATTTCTGTGCATGTTCATTCTGTACTGGACTCATTCAAATGCAGCTTTGATGGCAATATGCTACATTTCCATAGATCTCCCTAACATGTGCACTTTGCATTTCTCTCACCCACACAGAAAAGTGCTTTCTGATTTAATGCCACAATAATCAGAAAAATGTCCTTGTCTATACCTTCCAAAACTATTAAAATAGGGACAAGTTACAAACAGGAGTAAAAGTTGGATTTGGCAGGTGGGTGAACCCTTAGATCTGGTGTAGCGCTGCAGCAGACTTACGTGTTTTCTTTGTAGACAGGCTATATGATCAGTGTACTGCCCACTGTGCCTCTGAGGTTTACAACTCTTTATGCATTTAGCTAACAATATAGTATCTTATACGTGTCATGGTCCTGGGCCTTTTGACCCAGTGTTTTGAGTTTTGTACCTTTTCTTCAGTCATTGGTTTGTTTCCTTAATATTCTTAGTTCTGGTTTCATGTTTAATCTGTTCTTGGTTTCAGTTAGTATATTCCTTGAGTTCCCTTATATTATGCTTCCCTTGTGTTCCTGTACCAGTCTGTCTCCTTGTTCTGTCTTCAACGTCTCAGTGTTTGTTTACGTCCCATCTTCATGTTTTCAGTGTCTCTGTGTGGTTTACCTTCTGTCTCCTCAGTCTGTCTTGTCTCCATGTCTGTTTGTTTACTCGGTCGCTGTCTCGCTCCCTCTCGCCCTTTCTCACTCTTGCTTTCGCCCTCATGCTCTCTCTCTCTCTCTCTGGCTCTCCCTCTCTGTCTGGCCCACGTTATCCCATGTGCCTCGTGTCCCCTGTCTGAGTCTTAGTGTATGCCACTTCCTTTGTTTGTTTACCTTTTGTTCTGTGTCAAGTTCTCATGTCTTAGTCTGGGTCTCTGTGTGTGCATGTGTAAGTCACTTCCTGTCTTATTCTGTTAGTCCCATATCTCGTGTGTGGTATTCAGTTTGCTTCCTGTCTCGTTACTCCTGATTTGTCCCCGCTGTGTTCCAGCTGTCTCCACTTACCTGATCATCCTTCTGTGTGTATTTAAGTCCTCAGTTCTTTGTCACGTTGTCGTCGTTTCCTCACGCTAGCTGTGTTCTCTGTGTTTCCCATTTGTATCCAGTTCCTAGGTTTTATGCGTGCTCTGCCCTGTCAGAGTTTTGGTTTGTCTTTCTGAGTTACCTTAACAATAAACTTGGTCTTTGATTCACGTCCGTCTCCGGAGTCTGGACTTTGGGTCCTCACTCTCCCTCACAGCCAGCATATGACGATACAGAGTATCATACTTTCAAGGCTAAAGACAGAAATCAAACACTCAACAAAATCACAAGGAATCAGACTCACTATTAGAATAAAGAAGAATCTAAAATGTAGCCTACCAAACACTCGGAATAACAATGAAACCTCAATGGAAACCCAAACTCAAATATATTCAGAAAGAATTAAAACCCCCAAACAACAAAAACCCTACAACCATGACACATTCACACATGATTTGTGTTTTGATTTCTTTGTGTTGCAATGCTGCATTTTTTGTTTTCACTGACAAACAAACGAACAAACAAAAAAACAGCAATTATTTATTTTCATATGTATACGGTTACAGTGGTAGATACATATATTAAACATAGTCAATATTTTAAATAATGAAGTCAGCGTATGTTAGTGATAAGCTCTAAATTTTCCAAGTTTCCAACAGTAGATGAACTGAGGGGTTGATATAGTTATGATATAGATAGGGACTATTTTGATATTTGAATCATGCAGAGATATGGTAGAAGAGTCTAAGACTGAAAATGTGGAGTTGAAAATGAGCAATAACAATACAGAGTGATGAGTTCTTCTATAAAACTGGAATGATTATATTCACTTAATTAGCTGATGAAATATTGTAAGTAATGATTTGAATATTTGCTGACTCTTAATTTCACAGTTTTGTTTTTTCTTCACTTCAAAAATGTGTAGCAGCTTTCACTATGTTAATGCTTACACCAAATGAACGCTAAGACCTCTATTTACTGGCTAAAGTCATCATTTTTATATTAGATTCATAAACTAAATCATTCTATCATATAATTAAATTATCCATGCTTATATCTGCATGATTTTCCTACCACTGCAATCTTGTTCCGGCAAAAAGTGACGTTTTTACTTAGCTTTAAATAGATGTACCCACCAAATTTCATACAGAAGTTGAAAGAAAAAAACTGAAAGTTTATCCTGTTTAATTCTTCACCTTTAGGAAAGGATGAAAGGAGTTGATATGTTATCGTTAAATAGGTGATCTTAGATGGTTTAATGCACCATCACTATAATATGCTCAGGTCTTTGGAGATACACAAATCCCACAGAGAATTTAAGAGCCTGTCCCAGACTATCATCTGTGATTCATCTGGGTAACCAAATGTCAGGTTTATCTTCGACGTACATGAGTGTTGGTTGGGAAATCTTTCTTATCTGCTGTTGCTGGTGTTTTTCTCCTCAGTGCAGAGTAATACTCCATGGGTGCCTGAGGGGGAAAAAATGGGCAGAGGTCACTTTTATAGTTGGAAGTGTTGTGTTCAAGGACACTTGAGCAAGAAAGCTGCTGGCTCTTATCAATGTCTGAATGAAGCCACTGTGTTAAATACAAAGATACATGGTGGTTAATGTGCTGAGTGAGTTTCATGACCCATGAGTTTTTAAAAGAAGATTAAAACACGCTTCTATCTCGAAGATACACGGAAAGGTGGTGAAATGAGTGGATATTTCCTAGAAAATGATTCGCTCCCACATGATGTGGCGTTTTTCTGAGTGTGTAGGTCTCTCTCACTTTGCTGCAGATACATGTGTTAAAATTAGGAAGTCACTTTCAGTTTTAGCTTTGTTGTGATATGATAAGACTTTTAATCTGCAGTGAAACAAAGCTCAATATCTCTCTGTCTTTACTTCAAGGCTGACTATGTACCACTATTGCTTCTGTAAGCATTAATGGGCCAGTAAAAAGGTTTGGCTTTGGGACTAGCAATTTATCACCTTTGACTGATGATGACAAACCTTCTCTTAAAACACTTGTTTGTGTTGCAGTATAGAGTTGCAGAGCAGGCAACTTTACACTGAAAAATATTATAAACACAAACCGTCCATCAATGGCAACCAATTTCGACTAAATTTGAAAAGGCATTTGACTGATGTTGTGAACAATTTACAAAGTTGTATTTGTTTGCTTTGCCTTATTGTATTCTGGAAACAAAACGGATTTCACTTCAAATATGTGTGCACAATAGATAGCTAGTTCTTTGCACATGATTTGGATGTTATTAGCACACTGAATGACCTGAAAACCAGCCTGTGAGACTTAGTACAGACTCCCTGTAGACTTGATTGAATGAACACACATCTTTCTCTCCTGTGTCCTACAATGGAAGATAAATTATGCAAATTGCAAATGTTACATTTCCTTATGAGTATACACTAAAAGAATATCATATGTAGATACAAATATCTTCGAAATAGACAGTGTGTTGAGAATATAGTAGGAGAATGGGGCTTCATTTTATATCACATTTATATCGGAACCCGTCAGTTGCCATAGATTCAGCACCTTGGACAGCGATTGTGACGGTCATCATCAAAAAGTTGCCTCATTTGTCCAGTGTACGTCTTACTCGACTGCTTTGATTGCTGGGCGATACTTTACAGATTTAGTAGTAGTAGTCGATTTGTGAATAAGTGAATGAATAATCAGTAAGTAGCATTTTACTGTTTAGCTGGTTGTGGTGGAGCTAGTTTAAGGTTCTCTACAACCTACAGGCTTGTGCTAACAAAGGAAAACAAAGGGCCTGTAAGATTTTTAATGGTGCTGTATAGGCAAAATGAATATTCTTATACACAATTTTTTCTTTACTTTTTTATCCTTTAAAGACAAGACAACAAGGTTGTGAATTGCTGGTTTGAAATAGAGCTATTATACAAAATGTTGCTGAGCAAGAATACAGAATGTTGGCCGTTGTGTCTTTCAGCAGCTCTCACTTGCAAGCTGGAACTGGTTGCTGGAACACATAACATAACTTTTGCAACACTTTAAAGAGACAGACACTGAGAAATCTATATGCTCTGTACTGCAGCAAGTCAGTTCAAATCTTTCAAATATTTAAGGCCACAATGCAATTGCTTTTTTGCTAGTCAGTTTCTAAAATATATTTTCACAAGTATTTTTTCTTTACTAAAATAATTTTTATTGATGAAAGAAGTGTGTCACCATGCATACCATTGAAGCTAGTGTCACCTACTGGGTACTGTGCCTGGAGAATATTAGGAACTTTCCTCTGTGTACCTCTGCAGTGCTTACTGTGGATGCTTCATGCTTTACTTGGGGCTTGCTGTCCAAATAGTGTTAAATATATCCACTGAGTACAGTGTTTGAGTATTCTGGCCTGTGGTATAACAGCTCAATGTTCTGACTTCCGTCTGCCCTGCTGCTCTATATCAAGTGTTGAAACACTTGTCTAAATGATAAATGATAGTTGTGAGAGAACTACATGTGAGAAAAGTATGGGTGTGTTTCACAAACCTTTACTCCCAATGAGTGATGCTGGCCAGCTGCCTACACTTGCATTCAGACTGTCAGTGTGGGTTTGCAGAGAATCTAATACTGCCTCTGCCAAAGTGCTGCAAAAGTAATGGATGATGTCTGAAAGTGACACAAGTCAAATTGCTGTTGGCAGACATGCAATAGAAAGAAATAAGCTAGAGTGATGTTTGTATTTGATGCCTCAAAAGCCTTAGAGGCATAAATGTTTCTATTGAATCAGGCTGTTCAGCAGCTGATTTTAGTGGTTACAGTAGATAGCCCTCTCTGGTTGATAGGATAGAAAATCTGAAGATGCATGTTTTACCCTCCCAAATTGCTCAGTCTCAGTCATTACTCATGGGGTGGATCCAAACGTTGATTTAATCTAACTTTGTATTAAAATTTGGCAGCAAAATAGCCTACACTATATTTTGTACAGACCATGCCTTTTAAAGGTTATTTAAAGGAAGTAATGTACAGTACTGTGCAAAAGTTTTAGGCAGGTGTGAAAAAATGCTGTAAACAAAGAATGCTTTCAGAAATATAAATAATGATTGGTTATTTCTATCAATTCACAAAATGCAGGACAACGACCCCAAACATACAGCCAAAGTCATTAAGAACTATCTTCAGCGTAAAGAAGAACAAGAAGTCCTGGAAGTGATGGTATGGCCCCCACAGAGCCCTGATCTCAACATCATCGAGTGTGTCTTGGATTACATGAAGAGACAGAAGGATGTGAGGAAGCCTACATCCAAAGATCTGTGGTTAGTTCTCCAAGATGTTTGGAAGAACCTACCAGCCGAGTTCCTTCAAAAATTGTGTGCAAGTGTACCTAGAAGAATTGATGCTGTTTTGAAGGCAAAGGGTGGTCACACCAAATATTGATTTGGTTTAGATTTGTCTTTTGTTCA
>VUQS01011305.1:4306-29441 GCA_015108495.1 Heterochromis multidens
CATGGAGTTTGGTTTTTTTTTACATTGTAGATGGTGATTGGCTGATGACATTAAAAGGCAGCAAACATTCCAAGTAAAAGACTTGGACCTGATATTTTTCTGGTAATTAAGGAACATCCTCAAATACAGAGTTCCTTTTTTTTTTATGTTGTTGTGACAAGAATCACTGATGGCTGCGTTTGAACCAGGACTGTTCTAATGAGGTGAACTCTGTTTGACCTGAAGTATAAGGCATAGGTGCATGTTCACTCATCATTGTTTAGCTTGTGGAAAAAAATAGAGCCTAAGATGGTTTTCCACTTAAATTTGAAGGCTGGACAAAGCCTTCTTAGGAATTTAAAGACAATACCCTTTCTTCCAAAGGCTATAAAAACATGTATACAGCTGTACAAGGAGTTTCCTGATCCAAAGGCGAAATACAGTGTCAGATATTCCTATTACTAATCAGGATGCCTGGAAAAAAAATGTACAAGATGAAACTGTGGCCTGTTCGAAAAAAAAAAAAAAAGCAGAAAAAAAACTGATCCGATTTCCCTTTCTCTGTGGAAAAATGGACGTGGCCTCTTGTTTTGAAACCATATTTCCCTCAAAAACACTTTGAAAACTAAACAAAATCGACAGAGTTGGATTTATTGTCTCATGCTCTTTTGTCTTTGGTGACCACTGTTTGTGCCTTTGCCATGGCAACGGCAGGGTTATTTATCTTTACAGGCCTTTTACAATAACGTCCCTTTCCTGACCAAACAACAGAGGAAATATCAGGTCAAGCCTCTTCCTCCCTCTAATGATCAGGTCAATTCAGGCTCAGTATTTCAGAGGGCTCATGCACACTCACATGTGCGTCCACACGCAGTCATGCTATTGATGAGAAACATACAGTTTGTGATTGGATTTCCGTCTTCTCGGTGGGTTTATGTTTTTCTTAAACACTTTTTGTTCTTTAACATTAAAGGAAAAGGGAGGTGATGGTTTTCTATTTATTCCCTGGGCTCAGAAAGTCAATTCAAACAGAAACACTAGATGGAGACAGAGAAAACTGACTCCCAGGCTGCTTTTTAGACAATTTTGAAATTACAGCTCACAGTGTTTGAAACACAGCACAAAGCACATCCACATACATTTGTTTTTTGCCTGTCCACTTATATGCTCTTGGCCACATAGTTTGTGTGTTATGTATATGTTTAACACTTTTCTCTAATGTGTCTCTCAGGTTGTTCAGGATCAGACTTCCCCTGTGCCGAAGTTTGGAAAACATCATGAATTTCACATCCTGTCAGTGCCATATTTTTCCTCTTTGTGAGATAAACCTAATAATCTCTTCTCACACTTTTCACATGTAAAATGTGCTCTGTGCAGTCATCTGCAAACATCTTGAAAATCCCCGTGGCTTGTATATACTCCAGTATACTTTAGCTGTCGGGCGCTGTCCCCTCTCTTACCAATTACTCCTTTTAAGGAGCTGCTCTCGTGAAAGTTGCCTAGAGTATATGCAGACTACTTTCCTCAATCCACATAAACAGCACCAATAATAGAAGAAACTGACAATCTGGATGAGGAGGAATGGGCATAAAAGCACGAGGTGTGCAGAGAGTGCATGTCACAATTAAATTACTTAATGGGTGAAAGTCCCACGATAGATCACATGTAATTTGCATCAAGAGTCACTGTAATAAAGACTTTTTAAAACTTACATTGAAATTCAATTAGAGTGTTGAATGCATAACCAAAGCCGTGAAAAATGAACTCATTGGGGGTCCCTTTTCATTACTGCCCTGAGGCAAAAGAGACCATTAATTTAATACATTCCATGTTTTTTCACATGAGCATTTTTAAGTTGGTGCACATTTCCATCCTAATGTATCTAATACAAAGAGAGAGCCTGCCAAAGACTGCATTATACAAGAGGCAAAGAACCCCCCACCCCTTCTCCAGTTGTTACCTTGAGTAGTCAGACCACTTTCAATCAGTCAAGCTTGAAAAATGACCTGGCCTTAAAAAAAACAAAACAACAAAAGAAGAAATTATGATATTGTTTTATTGATTCACGGTGTGGTGAATATTCCTGTACTGCAGGTGTCGTCCCCGGTAAGGAGGGGAGGGGGTGCACGCAGTGGTGCCGAGCTTGACTGTAAACAGTTAAACGGCGAGTCTTAATTAAGATATTACTGTTTTATCTTAGAACAGTGGATCTGTACACTTCAGTCAACCACAAAGCCAAAACAAAACAGGGACCCCTTCAGAAGTTCCACCCTTAAGAGGAGTGCTAATTAAAAGACTATTTCATTAACTGTTCCAGCTTGGTAAATATAAGTTTACCAGGGGTCAATAGACTTTACAACACATAATGATTTGGAATATAATTACTGTGTAAGGGGAGCCGTAAAAAATGCCTTCAAAATAAAGCAAAGTTGTTTGTCTGTCCAACACTGACCCGCGGTGTCAGTCTAAGTTACCAGAGTTCAGAGGGCAGATCATGTTAGCTGTTGTCAGCGTGATGCACCAACAGTTTATCAGCCTCCTTTGTACCTTTATACAGTACACATGGCTGCCATTCAGTGAGTGCCTGGGGAGCCACAGTAAACCACAACCTCTTATACTTTTCCTCAGTCTTGTTGCAAATATGTGAGGCTATTACAAGCCAGTCAATACTATCTGTTCTTCTGCACAGAATTTTACAGGAAATGCTCAAACCTTTGAAATAACATTTAATCATCATTCTTCACATTCCAGGAGTGAGAAGCTTTGAACTTTAGAGTACATGTTCAATGCTTATTTTCATAAAAAATGTACAAATAAGTTTGAATTTAATGCGATGGTGGGGTTTTTTTTGTGTTTTTTTTTCCAGTTCTGCACACACAGGCTGCTAATGAAATCAGCTCATAGAACAATGCCTCATACACTAAAGTGTTCCTTTAAAGAGTGGATGCAAACAGCAGTGCTGCATGTGAAAAGTCATAAACGCATATTTTTTCTTTTTTAGGATAAAGATGAGAGTGACACTGGAGCCAGTCTGGGTGAGTCCTTGTGAAAGGGGGGGTAAAAAAAAAAAGAGACATGTATTATTCATTGAAAAACTGTGAATGTTAGTGCCTCTTTTCCTTGTTTCAGCACGCATTTTTTCCATTTGTCTTGTGATGCTAAATTTTTAACGTTTTCCCCACATCGCATTGATGTTGCATTTAATTAGTGACTTTGCAGCAAAATCACTTCTGACACTACTGTGTTCACAAATTAGAATACTTCAGATATGGAGGATTCAGCTGGGAGAGTGGGTCTGGGAGAAATATGAGAGTTGCCTAAATATTATATGCGCTTCCCCAGAAAAGTGACAAAATCATTTGAATTAACAGAAAAGATGCAAAAGCTAATTGAAAACTCTTGGTTTATTTATACACACGTTTAGAAAGCTCATCATGTTTTCAGGAGCAGGATGTGCCCTCCACAATCACGACACCGTATCCTGCGCAGAAAAAGAGCAGGAAACGCTGAAGTGCATATTTGATTTATTTATTTTCACCCAGACGGATACTCAGAGCTTTATACAGATTTTGCCATTTGGAGGCTGAAATAATGGATGGGGCGCTCATCCATTTTTAATTCCTCCATGTTGTGTGAAGGGTAAACATGTTGTTTGAGATGTCTTTTCTCTGCTGAACTGTGTTTTCTCATTATGAGACTGTGTATAGGGAGCTAAAACTAGTCACGAAAGTGCTTAAAGTGTGTCGTGACAAGTCATTGAAGGTGATTTTCGAATAATGCTCGGTCCCAAAAGCCACTTATGTCTGCAGAGCCCAAAAATAATAGAAAAACAAAAATATTCCACTGGCCCGCCATGTCACATTACACATATGTGTGCAAAATCCACCAAAATTAGTGTGATTTTTTTCGATTAATTTGAAATATTCAGTGATCTAAAGACAGGGCTCTTTGCTGACAGACCTTCCACCCATGGGAAGTTATTCTGTGAGTAATACAGTGCAACGGTTTTCAGTTTGGACCCAGACACCAGCCCACAGATCCACTGATAATTTGGAATCATTTTTAATAAGTCGTAATTACACAGAGGGTCTGATTGTGCTCTGCAGCCCTTGAAAATGAAATATGTTACATGGGGGCCTGATGGTAAAGGATATTGCTTGCCGTTCATACATAATTGAGAGATCTTGAATGTCAAACCAGTGGGAGAAAATGCAACAGAAGCAACAGAACACCTCACCACAAAACTACACAGCATCGTCTCTACTCTGAGCCAGCCAGCAGAGAGGAACATGTGTTATGTGGTGTACCAAACTGCCCGGAGGAGGTGTACATTGACAGGTTCTGTATTCAAGAGTCCTTTCCCAAATTGCTGCTCTTTATTTGCAGCTTCTTTTTCCCCGTGTCATAAATAGAGGAAGGACATATTTTTCCAGTTCATGTTGCACATAAGTGTTAACTATATATTAGCATGAGAAGAAACCCCCTTTTTATTGCATTTAAAATTAAAAGAGGATGTTTACATGATGAGAAATGTGAATGTCTTTTGTCTGCCTTGTTTCCCTTCCGGTCTCTTTGTCTGTGTTGCTGATCGGCAGGAGAAAGAGAGTTGTCTCTAAACAGATAACCTGACTTTGTTAGTAAATGAAATACACAAGAGCTCGGGATGGAGGCGCTTTATTTCCTCCTCTTCTTCACAGATAAATGACTTGCTGTCTCCCGGGCAAAGAGCCATCTTTATATTTTTGACATTTTTGTGTTTAATGTGTTGTAGATTTTATAGGGCCCATCTTTATGCTCTGCATTTTTGCATTTTCTTTTAAAGCTCAAATGCAGTTATTGATGGCCCTGCCTCTAGTACATTATGCATTATTTGTTAGTAAGTACCATTTTTGCATATTGACTCTAACAAGAAAATGCATGTATGGAAATTCTAATATAAATTGACTTATATGTATAGGCTTAGACTGTGCTCACTAAGCTCTTCTGCAAATAATATATAGTCCTTTATGCTGCTAATCCTGAGGAGCAGTCCTAAAGACTGCCCACTCGAAGGAGAGAGAAAAAAAAAACAACCCGGACCTTTAGCTTTTAAAGACTTTTATCTTATATTACAGCAATGACAGCTTGTGCCTCTTTCTAAGGCTTTTATGCTTTGTTTCAAGAGGACCAGGAAGGGGGAAGAGAGATGTGTTTGGAGACGAAAGGTGATATTGATAAGGATGGAAGGTGCAGAGGAGTGTACTCCAGTGTAATGCAGCTTTATGATGCCCTTTTTCATTTAGCATGAATGGTTTTTATGATTCCATTTCTTGGGTGAACAGGGATGAAAGAGGACTGAGGGTTTGAAACAGACAGAGGACACATAAGGATCACCGAAGAACACTTTATTGTTTTGCCGTCAACACAAGAAAACCCTTTTACTTAAAAATGTCCCAACTATCCTCGCACCAAAGACTCTTTAAAAGTGACATTCAGGCAAAGAAAAACACACACACACACACCCCCCCACACACACACACATATGAATTAATCTGGCTGTGAAATAAACGTGTTTTCCTCCCAACAGCTCCTCGATTGTAAAGCTCTGCTGCTAATAAGCTGCTGCTGTATTCATCTCTTATTAGCAGTTTGCACATTTTGGTTAAGCAACACAGTTATTACCTCATTATCAGCCTTTATGTGCCAGGAATATAGAAAAAAATACATTCAAAGTCAAATCTTCACATTTAACACACTGAGAACATTTTTCCTTCTGATGTGTGTTTTTTGTACAAAGCCATTTTTGTCATACTTCACCTGAAAATGACAAGTCTTTGCTGTCAGTGACATCATTGCACATTTTCATGGCTCTAAACAGTATTTGGAGGTACATTATTGTGGATTTACATTCTTTCTAATATAAGTCATCGCATTTCTGTCACCGCAGTGCAGAGAAAAGATGAAAGAAACATTTCTGGGATTTTATGTGCTAGAAAGCACTACTGGCTCTGACCTCATCTTGAATCTGGAGTATTTTCACGTACAGTAACTGCAGAATATACTACAGTATATACCTAATTACACACTAAGATGCTGTCTTTGTTTGCACCAAAAGAAAAAAACCAAACAGATTTAAGGTATCCAACCTTTTCCTTAACTGCTTATCCAATTCATTGTCATGTGGGTGCTGGAGCCCTTCCTGGCTGGTGGGCAAGAGGTGGGGTAGAACCAGAACAGATCTCCAGTCTATCACAGGTGAAATTACGTTTACCGGATGTACCACAAATGATACAAATTAAAACTCATATATACAAATTGATATTTAATTTCCTTTTTAAAATAAACCTTTTTAAGGTTCAATAAACACTCCCGTTTCCAAAAATTAGGATTTTCTGGCAATTATTTTGTGGTTCAGGCTTTACAGGGTTAAAATGACAAGTTTTCAAAAGCATATTACAAGAACTTTTTTGGAAAATGTGAAGGAAGAACTGAGAGGGGCTTGTTGCTTTAGACTGCATAAAGTGTCACCTTAATTGAGAGATTTCACAAAACAAAACAAAAGTATTTGGCAATTTTTTAAAGTATTGGTTTGAATAAAAATAAAACTGTCAGATATGTTTTCTATAATGCATACATAAATTACTTGGGAAAAATCATGCTCAGGCAAAGTAAAAGTACCACAAAAGTAGATTTAAGTACAGCTAAGTAATTACTGCTCATTCCTGGGAAATATATATATGTTTATATGTGTATCAGTGTCACATAAGTCCAGAAGAGCAGCTCTGTCCTTTTAACTAAAACAGGTTTTTCTTTTTTTTTTAAACTAAGATTAGCTCTGAACAATCACAATCTCTCCTTCCATTGTCAGCAGTTTGCTGAACATGTCTCCCTCTGATACCCACTAAGATTACTTGCAGACCAAAGCTTTTTATTTTTCAAGTAAATGCAGTGCTTCCCCTTTTTAGAGAGGGATGGAAAAAGGAAAATGAGGTTTCCCTGTACCAGGTAATATTTCTGATGCTTTTTTTGATTTTGTGTAGTTAAATAAGTATTTTTCTCTTACACTGAAAAGTTAAAAAAGGTATCTTGTTTTACTCTGTTCTATTCTGAGTGATAAGCAAAGTTGCAATACTTTGTCACACTGTGGCCCAAAAGCAGATAAGGTGACACAGACTGATGCACACTGTTACATATTTATCCACCCCACTCAATGGCACTGAGTTTAAACAGAACAGCTGATATGTTTCTAAACTGGGAAATAAGGAAATTGCAACAATGCAGATCGACTGACCATCTGATAAACTCCTATAAACCCCTTAACCTTGCATATGAGTGGACCTTAATGTAGAAACAGAGACCTGAAAAGGTTTTTAAAACATATTACATGGATGGATACATATTGGATGGATGACTTCCTTGATTCTTACTTACTCATGTCCGCTCTGCGATCCTGATACCGATACTAGTGTTTAAAGCGTCCACTTACCAGGAACAGGGTGTCATTTTTCTGTCTCTCAATAAGGTTCTGTGGTTTTATCCTCTGTGTCTAAGGCACATAAAGGCTTTATAAGGGTGCTTACAGACAGACTCGAGCAGAATCAGGGTTTTTGAATCTGTTTAAATGATTTTAAAGGTGGGGCTGAAGGCTATGATTCTCTGATTTATTGCTTCCCCCTCTTAGTTCAGATTGATGTTTTGCTTTTCCATGCCTTCCTGCTTTTATGGCATCATCTTGTGTCCAGAGATGTGGCTCCTCCAATAAAGAGCCTTTTAACTTTGCTCACATTTCCATAAAAAAAAGAAACAAAAGGAACTGTTTTGAAAACTTGTGAAAATCTATTAAACCTGAGCAGTATTGTGTGCATAAAGCGTGTGTGATAGGAATGAAAAATGTTGCAGTTCCTCTCCTCTCAGTAACACAATAGAGTATAAAAATAAACTACGCAGATATTTTATTACTGGTAGTACATTTATAATTCTCCTTGAGGCTTTCAGCAAGGGACAGCCAATCACATGCTATTTTATGCTGCTGTATTAAGACTCATGCAACAAGAAAATCCACTGAACCACAGTGTCCTCGTGTCATAAGTGTCACATTGGGCTGTTGTCTAAACAAAGACATGGCCTGGAAACAAGAAGGAGTTAGGGGGACAGGTTAGGCACAACGAGAGACATCCATTTTAATTAAATGTTACACAGTCCCACTCCCAGGCCTTAATACAAGTAGGCTTACTGCAAAGATCTCATTTAGGACAAACAAGATGACTGCATCTTTCTCTAACTATCACCCACAGCCGAGGAGCGCTCCGTGATACAGGGCTGTAAAATGACTGATGTTTGTAAAAAGCGACATTTCTGCCTAGTAAGCACTTCTACAGGGACGCTCCTGAGTTTTTATATGCGGGTTCATAAACTCCCAGACTAATGCACCCTGACACTCTGTTTTGATATCATTACGGCATTATACTCATCCTTTTTTTGAGTGAAAAAACGCAAGTACTTAGAAAGTCGAAATTCATAAATAAATTTATGTCAAGCTGCACTTAATATTGATTTTGTTAGTGTACAGATTCAATAATAAGGTACCGAGTACATGAATATTTAAATATAATCTTCATTTCTGCATCTCCTAATGGCCTTTTCTCCTCTACACTCAATTTAAACACAATTTGGAAACTATAATGTATTGAAAATGACTGGAATTCAGCAATAAATCACTGCTGGGATACTGTGGGCCTTTTATAAGATAGTCCAATATTAGTTCCCAGAGGGATCGGCACAATTAGATTTCTGTTTTTTTAAACTTAGCAATTATTATTCCAGCTATGGTTTCACCAGAAATTATTGTCTCCACTTTCCCAATTTCCATCCAGAAATGGAGTAAAGCCTAAATGGTCTGCAGGTTAACCAACAGACGCCAAAGGTCAAATTTCAGACAATGATGTGCAACCCCAGCACAGAGCATGCAAATGATAGCCACATTGTTACTTTGTTTGTGCTGTTTGCTGGAAACTCAGAGACCTGCGTAAAGTCAGTTATTGTTAACAGTTAATGGATAAAAGTAAAAGAAGAAGAGTGATGTGTTGGTCAAGGCAGAAGTCCAAGCTAGTGCAAATGAATGAAGAAAACCCTCTAATAGGCATGTGGAGCCACAGTGTGCGATCCATATGATGGCTATCAATAATTCATTCTTGGCTTTGGCCTTTTGGGAGGCATTAAGGTAATATGAAGAGCAGTCAGTCCAAATGGTTTGCAAATCCTTTTTAAGCAGGATACACAGTATCATTTACCTGATTTCTGCCACTAGCAGCTTTATAGTGAATCTAAGTGTTTTAGATAAGCACAATCAGAGACACTTGTGGTTCACTTTGTTTGAAAGATTAGAAGCAGGACGAATATGAAAACAGTTCAATCTTGCTCATGGTGGTTACTTTGTTTTTAATGGATTAATGCATTAAAACACAATACGTGGCATTAAAAATAACAGATAAAAATCTAAAACTATTAGGACAAGCAGAACTAAAACACTCTGAGTTAATAGTTAATAGAAAAGCATTCATGCTGCTTTGAAATAATAATAAGAATGGGACAACATGCATGCAGAACATATGGAGTTCACACTCCATACTGATCACTGCTAATAGTTTGTTGTTGGAGTTTTCTCTGTAGTTTCATCACCCCGGTCCATGTGGTTCTGGTTCCACAGTCACACTTTGTTGTCTCTGCTTGCCCCCAGAAAAAGAACTGCTTCAGCATTAATATTTGGCTTTTTCTGAGTCATTTTGATTCGTCCCAGCATTTGGAAAGCCACATGGATGTGATTTGTTTTGGAGAAACAGGCTTCCATTCACAGACAAACTGTCAATTGATCTCATATGATAAACATTAGCTGAGGATTAACAGAATTTAATTGTTACCCAAAGCGGAGCCGAAGGGAAAAATTTTCCTGAAAAGGCTTTTCCGAGTACCATCAATGCAGAACACGTCTGAGAGACACATAAGGAGGTTGTTATCATTTTTTGGATCCCACCTCAGTTTTTTTTCCCCTCCATGTGGAAGGAGTATGTATACAGTACAGTCCTAAAGCACTCTGACTCATCAGCTCAGCGATTAGTCCGCACACACCATATTATGTAAAGGTGGACTAGCAGTGGCGGCTAATGGCCTCCCTGCCTCTTTAAGTTATGGATGTAGCCTTTTGTGCTGCAGGGTCGCACATAAAGGGCCCTCTTTTTAATTCACAGTCACCCATGGTCAAGCTAAATGGCTGACACTGGAATTGGAGGCCTGTGTGTATACCGGTACAGACACACACACACACTTAGTTTCAAAAATGGCTATTGACATTGACTCAAGAGCGTCAGCTGGATTCTTTGCAATGTTGCTACAGTGTTAAAGATTTTACTGAATGCAGCAGTTTGTGCATGTGTGTGACGAATGCCTTCCTAAGAGATTTCATGAGAAAATAAGTAGAGAGAATTTCCTGAAAATATAATTCAGAATATGCAACAAAGAGCACATCTAAGGGTGCATCTCATGATGTACTACTTGCTCGTAAAAAGCTGCCAGTTAAAGTACTTTGCACAACGGTATTTAAGCTTGTATTTCTCTGTTATTTATGTTTTCATTCGCGGTCACCCCTTGAAATTAAAGACTGTGCATTAAATTTTATGATTGCTTCTGTAAATTACAGGGAAATTTAAAAGATATCTACAGTAAATACACAGGTTGTGCTGGCTGCAGATACATACAAAGGCATGCTAATAAAGACACCGGAGCTTGGCATTCAGTGTTGTATAACATGCATAGTGTGCAGGCGTTGTTAGTAGCCTTTCATGTTCATTCTGTCTGTGACTCAAACCCTGATTACAAAATGTTGCAGAAACCTGATCTGTGCATTTCTGAGCAGTGCACAATTTTTTTCTCCCCCTCCTTGAGTAGATTATTAAAAATTGATCACTCTTTGTAATGTAATAATTTCTGCCTGTTTTCATATTTTAATCCTGTTTTAAGGAAAACACGATACATTAATGAAATATGACAGAACATACTCTTAATGTAATCATGCAGGGGAATATGAATTGCAAATGCCTCAGCACCAACCTCCTCCAGCCCAAATGTACTTCCATTAATGTTACAAAATAAAATAATCATGACCATTTTAAATAGAAATCAACTACATGGAATGCGACAGAATATTTGAGAAACGGAGTTTGTGTGAAATGGCGAAATGGAGGGGCTTTTCATCAAAAGGCGGCTGCGTAATGCTATGAACAAGCGCTGGTGCCTTGGGACAGCAACTCAAGACAAATGCAAGACGACGCACGCTTCGCCAGGCCCCATTTCCTCACTGATCGAGATGGAACACAAGTTTTCTGTGTCAAGAACAAAGATTCTTCTTAGCTGAGATGATTCTTGACTAATGGTACATCATCACTTTCTGCGCTGTCCTTGTTCAAGAGATTGACAGGTTGGGCCTGGGCGCCCTGAATGCACTGCAGAGATTATCCACTCTGTCTCTGCAGGATGTTCAAGAAATTCAATATTAAGACATATCACTTCAAAAAAAGAATGAAACAACACTCGATAAGTAAACAAACAACTGGTGCCCGTGAGTTCCAGAGAGCTGGAAATTAGTGCACTGATGACATCCTGCAATAAATGTAATACATTACGAACGTTTAGGCGCCACTGCAGATCAGCACAGGATTGCATTTATGGACTTAAATATCTCATCAGCATTTAGAAGTTTTTCTTAAAGAGATTGGGAAGGAGCATTCCAGAGACATTCTCTCGAAATGGAGAGGCACCTTTCAAAACAAGTCAATATTCAGCACAGAAGAAAGAGGTCCTAATTAGATTCATTTGCCTCTTGGATCAATGTTTTCCTAGGGATGTGAGTTATAAAGTCAGAGTGGAGCATAAATAATCAAAAACAAATAAAGATGTGTGTTTGGAGAAATATGGCTGATGGTGCTCATAAAATCTCAGCCTGGCATGCAAAAGCAGGATGAATATTTAAAGATGGGAAGGAAAGAAAATAGCTCAGGTAGAAAAAAAAAAAAGCGGTTTCTAAAAAGGTCTGACCTTGGCCAGCAGAGTGGAGGAATCCTTTAGAGGGTACCTTGGCCATACTTAGTGAAAAGTAGATAATTTGTTAATGTCACGCACTTGTTGGAAATGGCAGATAAATGGATTTCAGCCATTATTTTCTGGCCTAAGTGAAGTGAAGGAGGAAACGTTGCGGAGAGGACAAACCCAGTTATGACTGATAAGTGTCTAAAAGCTAATGAAGGCTGGCTAGGCCAAGGTCAATGGCTGCTAGCGAGATGCTATGTGCTGCTCCGTTGTCCTGCTGCTTAAATATAGAGGAAATATACATTGAGCTTTTAACACCTTGAAACATAGGAGAGACTGGTATATGAAATATGGGCATGTAATGGCTTTTTAATGACGGCCTCCCAGCCCACCATTCTGGCCTGAGATTGGAAATCGGAGGTGAACCTTGATATCACTGCGCTAAGTGCTTGTAATGCACCGTAACTTCTGGCCATCCTGTTGAGTGAGACAGTTCAGGCCAGGAGATAAATGCCCCTGCACTGGACAGGGCCTTTTGCTGGCAGGAGGACACTGCACTCCCGGTGATCCCAGCCAGAGTTACTCATAAGTTCAAAACAGTGACAGCCCAATAAGTGTTGTTTTCAGACTGCATTTCAACAGATGATAAATGAATTTATAAAAGTTCTTTTTTTTTTTTTTGGATTCTAGGTATAATCAGACATGTACTTTGCTCTTTCTTCATGCAGACATGAATAAATTAAATGCTGATATTACAATAATTACATGTACGAAGACTAATTGTCGTGCACATTTAGTTTAGACTTATCTGAAAATCACAAAATGTGCACATAACGGGGTCTAGTAAAGGAGGGTGAATGTCATGTCAATACTAATAGATTATTTACCCAGTGAGGTCTGTTCATATAGTCTGCATAGGTTATGTGCTGAACACAAGCCATCTAACTTCACTACAGTTGGCCGGCAGTTGTTTACCTGTCTGGAGGAAATTCAAGATTTAAGGAAGTAATTGTAAATAAATTTTAAAAAAAGTATTGTAAAGTAAAACATGACTTCTTCATTGTTATACTTGTCAAGCAAAAACATTTGTTTCTCATCCTCTGAGCAGCACAACAGAAATATTGCATGGATAGAGTGGAGCTGCTACAGTTTGGGACTAAGCTGACCCTTGGCTGGACTCTCAGTTTTGACTCCCATAATCCAATCATCTGAGTGAATAATTACAAAATAATAACACCGGTGCAACATCATCTTGGCTCCATCCAGTAGAGTGGCTTCCCTTCCGCCACTCGTGTGCTTAATGTCCTCTAAAGACCCATATTACACCCCAATTAGATGGCACTCTTGTTTCCTTACATCAAGGGCTTGACTCTACTGGCTTGTCACCCTCCCTTGGCCTAATCAATTTCATTACTCCAGTTACAGCCCCAGCCCCGGGAAAGCTGTGCCCTTAAACTTCAGCTCCTGCTTCAATCGATCAATAGCTCGAGTCCCTGCCAAGGTTCCATTTAAAGTTCATTTATTTCAAGCCATCATATAAAACAAGACAGAGCATCAATGCAGCCCCACTTTGTTTTATTTGACTGAGGATTTCCACTATGACACTCAAATCCACTCCAGTTTACTCCAAAGGCTGTTCTGGGAACGGGCACCTGGTGGGATCACAATACAGCCAAGATTATTTACTTCCTGTTTTCCAACCCCGTGCTCTGAGTCACATGTGCACTTCTGCTCCATGTGCTGTAATAAAGGGAAGGGAAGAGCCTTTATTTCCCTTTAAATGATCTGAGCCCAATTATAGTATTTCAAAGCAGCAGCCTGAGCCTTACAATTCGAATCTGCTGGAAGAAAAATAATTTAGCTGAGCACCACGAACAAACTCTGAAAGTGCAAGTGACTTTCTGTAAATAATCTGACACATAAAAGCTCACAGAAATCTGTGCCTCTTCCACACATTTTGTTTAATCCAGTTCCCTATGGATCCTGCAAGTGAAACATCCCATATATTCACCAGTTAATTAATCTGAGTGATTAGTGAAATATAGCTAGGTCTGTTTCCTCCATTACATACTCTATTTGTTAAATCTATAGAGATGCCAAGCTTTGGTGCACAATTATACAGTATACAGAATTAAGATCCTTAAATATTCATAAGGGTTATATAGAAGATGATCATGATTGTGAAACCCTGCATCTTCAGCCCTTCATTAACCAGACAACTTCATTATAATTCACAGCTTGACAAATCAGTGGCATGGTTTTGGAAATCTAATGAAGATAATTTGCTTTGGATATTGTGAATGAGGTCCCAATTTACATGAAAGTGGCCCCCAACATTGATTGAAGTGGTGTGTTTTACTTATTTTGCTGCTGGGATGCGTTGCAATGCGCTACTGTATCTCACGGCTTACAGTGCTGCACGCCTATTTGTTTGGCTCAGAAATTACCTTCAAACTTCAAATTAGCAAATTTCAAACAAGCAAATTAAGCTCTCAAGTTGCATGACAGGTGTCAGGACAAAGCTCAAGTGACTCTTCGGGTTTTTGTTGATTTGGGCCGCTGGTGAGTCAAAGCTGATGGGTCATCAGGAGCCAGACTCTCCAGACATCCAGTCACTGCCAAATGAGAGTGACTTCATAAGATGTCAGAGAGCATTTCACCTGCTGTTGTCATATCTCTCCCAGATCTGCGTATTCCCATGCTACTTATGAATTATAGATGCAAAGATGACCAGTAAAATCTAACCAATGGTGCAGATTCAACCCTTTTACAGACTATTTAAATGTAATTAGTTAATCACCTTTTTTGTGAGTCGTTTGGAGCAAGTCTCACACACGCATGCAAATAAAAGTTTCTGTATTGTATAGATTTCTGTTT
The DNA here is from genome assembly GCA_015108495.1 of Heterochromis multidens. Taxonomy (NCBI): domain Eukaryota; kingdom Metazoa; phylum Chordata; class Actinopteri; order Cichliformes; family Cichlidae; genus Heterochromis; species Heterochromis multidens. The sequence goes on from VUQS01011305.1 coordinate 19,220, forward strand.
ATAGTATTCATAGTGTCACTAAGAGATGCAAAGCCAAATTTGTAGTGGGAAAATGCGGACAAAAATTCCTTTAAAATAATTACACATGCATTACCTGTACAGCTTGTAACAGGGCCTTTGGCTCCCCTCACACCTCTGCATTAAATGCTTACAACTTCCCTTAATTCAGTAGATCAAGAAGGGCTAAGGGAAAGTAAAATATGCTACTAAAACTCTTAATCCGGAGCAAAGGTGGTTTCAAATTTTGTCTGCATTTAAAAGTACTTATTTCATGCACATTTGCCTTAATCTTAGTATGAAAAGCTATTAAATGAGTATAAAATTAAAGGGTTCTGTGTGAAAAATTATAGCGATGACCTCAAACTGCATGGGGTTTTAATAACAACTCTCTGTTTCATGTTGACCAGAGTTCCACTGTGGGCTTTTTCAGAGCGCCACTTTGATGGAGGAGGCTTGATTCAGTAGCATGTTTGGGTTTAAACCAAGAAAAAAAAAAAAAGGAAAGCTCTTTTGGTACAATGAGCATGTCAGCCTTGCCACACATGGCAAACCTTACAGCAGTAGGGGCTTGGCAGGGAGAGGCCCATCTCTGGGAGTGATTTCTTCCAAAGCTGGCCCAAATGAAAGCATCTTGTTTTAATCAGGGATTCTGGCTGCGATAGCTGCAGTGGGAGCAGCGAGGACTTGGCAGTCGGTTGCAATACAGACTGTGGCACTCGTACAAAATACACAAATATTTCCACAGTAATTATGTGTCAAGTTAAACAAGCAATTGAGGGCTCGGGCTGAATGTGTTGAGGAGGGGGTGGGGGTGGGGGGCTGCTGGGAGCGGTTGAGGGTGGGGTGCTAAGCAAAAGCGCACGGTGTGTTACTTGGATGCAGAGGATTGAGTAAGACCCCCAACAAGACAAATTAGGCCAAAAGACTTTGATACGCTTCAGGCTTTTTTTTTTTTTTTCGTGCTCCGGGAAATGCAACAGACCTCATTGCAATTGTGAATACTCAGTGGATTGAGCAATAATCATGTGGTATTGCCACATCTCGTTCCAGTGTAGGAAGGCGCTTTCAGTTCACAAGATAGAGTTCAAAGACTGGGTGGATGGCCAATGGGACTAAGTAATTGTGAGATCAGTGACTAGTGCTTTTTTGTGGTTCCTGGTTTATATAGGCACATTTGTAAATCTACATTGGCACTGAAACTTGAAAATGAAATATGATCGTTGTATGACTCCATGATCTTATTAAAGCTGCTGGAAAGGCTGGAAATTGAGCATGAGAAGCAGAATTCTTGTACATCAGCTCAAGCAAAGGCTGCGGAAAGTAGTCCTATCTTCTCTCATGCTTGTACAATCCTCTAGATTTGTTGTTAAATAACAGCAACGGGTACAGCTGAATCAAATAAGATTGAAAATACATGACATTATAGCCTAAGATTTTTAAATCAGCTTTAAGAGTGGCTTGGAAAAAAATCTAAAATCTGTCCAACCACTGCAAAAAAAAATTTAAAAAAATCATTAAAGCCTAACAAACAAAGGTCTTGAACTTCATTCACTTCTGTGGGGAAGAAGTAAAAGTCCTGTTCCTATCTGGTTTACAGCTTTTTAAGAAATACCACAGGCTAATAAGCTAAAAGAACCTCATGCCAGCACACAGTTCTCTTTGCCTGCATACAACAGATCTGACTCTATGGAGTCCCTGTGGGGGGGAAACGTCTACAAGTCAGCTTAAGAGTCGCTCCACCTGGCTGAGGGAGTCAGTTGCAGCCATTGTGTCGCATTAACTTCCCTGTGACCTTCCACCTTGAAGAATTTCTCTGCACTGAGTATCACTGTACCTGATTTAAAGCTGGCTAATCCAAACAGGAAACCAAACACTTGCCATTCAGCAAAAACAGAATTCCTCTCTTCGTGGATCGACACATCCGAGTGCCATCGGAAACTTTTAAAGTAAAAGGATCCTGAAAATGTGGCATTAGAGAGATTTCTCCTAACTGTTTCAAGCATTCATTCTGGGACTCGAAATAAATGTCCACAGACATCACTGATTAATATGTGAAAGTAGCCTTAGTGAAAATAATATAATAAAGAATTTAAACAAAAAAAAAAAACATCAAATATAAAAATTGATTGATTGTAAATAAATGTTGTTTCAAATCCACCTTCTATGCTTAGGTAAGGGAGTAAAGTAACAATATTCTCCAACTATCTAACAGTTAATCATGTTTAAAACGAAGGAAATTAGATGCCATGGTAGTTTTTGTGATTATAGATTCAATTTGATAAATGATTGGCCTGAATTAAAGTGTACCAGAAGTTACTGCAGCTTAACAAAAATCTAGATCCTCCGTAATGAGACTGCAATTCTAATTTGGGATTTTTTTTTAATGATTTCAGCTCAAATAAGGCCTAAATTGCGTGCAGAAACAAGCCTGCGTAAATGTAAACTGACCTCTGAAATGTTAACAACGCTCAGTTTTTGTGAGCTGATCTGACAGTGAATGTAAAGTCAGGATGTGCAAAGCAAGTGCAGGCCTAAAGAAAGATAAGCATAACGGTATAAAGTAATATTTTCTGTTGAGGAAAGTAGAGTCAGGCTTGCAGCTTTTTTTGCTGAACTTAATTTTGAGCAGACGTCTTACTTGCAGTTTAGCAATATTCATAAAGACTGTCTTCCAACAACATTATCTGCATTTCAGGCCTCACTGTGCTGCATGTCTGAGCTCCTCCATTGAGCTCCTCACAGCAGTATGGCTATGACACTCTCATTACACTCAATCCAATATAAGCCCCCTCATTTCTCTACTTACTATATGGAAGCAGCACCCACAAGTGACACCACCTCTCTGAAAGAATATGCTCATTAGCAAAACCAGCTAACAGTAGATCTCCCCATGTCTATTAGTGTTACATTTACCTCTGGCGTGACAGTGATTCATCACAAATATTAGCTTTGACTGGAATCCTGTCTCTGTACACTTCTATTGCTGCTGTGACAACCATTAAATCACCTGCCACGGTGCAGCCACTTTACTGATGCCGCTGTTGATGCCTGGCTGACCCGTCTGGCCCCAGCAGTACATACTTCTGCTTTATGTCACACATGGTAGCAGTTCAGGACCAACAGGCAGGCATTCTTTGTGATCTCCTTATTTAAAATAAATTCTTTCTTTTACTACTTTCCCTACTTTCATGCATGCAAAAAGGGAAGTGAAAATTGCATGTGAGTGCAGATCAGATGGATAAGGACACTGGAGATTCATCAAAATTATCAACATATGCTACAGTGACATTCGTTGCCATGCTGAGCCACTGCTCTTTGGTTTGTTTGATTTTTCCTGGCGTATGTTTTTCTTTACACCTAAAAAAGTGTCTTTCTTTTTTTCTGCCCTTTTTTTTTGTGCCACTTTCATGAACTAATGTGGGAATTGAGAAATAAAGTAAACAGTCGGGCTCAGATTCCATTTCTTATTTAAATGCTCACATTGTCTGCGCCAAAACTGTGATTTCCCTCCTCACTCTGCTACGCACAAAGCCCATCTTCCCAGGTGCCTGCTACAGATGGCGATAAAAGGTATTTGCTTTTTGAAGGCGTTGTCTTGGGTTTTTGTGTAAATCCATTATTTAGGCTATCCTTGGTTGGATATTTATTGTTATGAATTTGGAGAAAACTTCTTGGTTCCTGGTGGCGCGAAGCATAAAGGAAAGACCCCCCCCACTGGATAGTTCAGCTGCGCAACTGTGCAAATTCAAAAAGTTTTAATGAAAAAGTGAGACAAGAATGAGAACAGCTTATTTGCAGCAGCAGCAGACCTGTCATTCTCATTTGAGACCATTCAGTTTTTCATCCTAACCCAACATGGCATCTGCTGGTTTAGCGGACTGGCCCACTTTTAACCAAACAGAGGGAATATCTGGTAAAATCATTCAGGGTTTCGTTGGAAAATAGGCCTACAGATCTGTGGAACTCTGTGGCATAATGGGATCAAATTGTCCTGATGGTTCATGAGAAAGTTGCAGCATAAAATCAGAGGACGACTTTTGACTCATTATGTTTCTTCCCTATTTCCTGTCTCTATTTGCTGTAGTTACAACAAGAAAAAAATGCCTTTAAATAAACTGGCATTCTCTGAAACAGACATTTTGATAACCAAACAGAGGCCACACAGACAGAGTTGCCAAGTGTGTTTAATAAGGCCTTATTTAGTGGGCTAACCACCTAACCAAAATCTGAATTTTTCACATATTAAGAGATTTCAAGCTGAACATAGTTTTGTGGATAACTCAGCCTCTCACAGATATTTTTTTTCTCCACACAAAACAGAATTAAAACATAATTATAAAGGTGGGCTATTAAATATTCACAGAATGCATCTTTTAACTAATATATGCAGACAAATTTTAGTGTTGCAGTCACAGGAACGTCACAACTAGTTAGTGAAAAAAATGTCACCCGTGATCTCATCACTTCTTTCTACCCCTGTTCATCCTCCCGCATTGCTGTATACATGCTACGCATTAAGTTTCAAACTTTAAATCCTATCAGAAAACAAGCAAACGGGAGAAGATGGTAGTCAGGTGTCTGATGAACTATGCAGAGAGGCTCTGAGTACCGAGATGCGCCAGTGGGAGGCGCTTTAGCCGTGTTGTATTCAACCCGCCTGCGTGCAGGACGGACAAGCTCTCTCCTCAACGTGAGAAAAGTTTTCTCTTTTCTTTCCCCCCCTTTTTTTTGACAGACACTTGTTTAAGTTCGTGCATTTTAAGCAAAACTATGACCGCAGTTGCTAAAATGCAGCCTCATTATTTAATATATGTGCATCACAGAGGAAATCCAGAGCATTTCATGAAGATATGTGTGGAGCAGAAGAAGATATTCGGCATTTTTTCCATAACTGTAACTAACACCTTAGTGGTAAAAATCGCCTACAGCCACGTAAATACGCACGACAACAATACACGGACTGTAGCAAGCCTACATTTTTTTTTTTTATTGAGAAATTGTCTTTTTTTTAATGTATTTTGAATCTGTTTCCAAAGTGACAGAGAAAAGCTGCAGAATGTTAAAAAGGGACTCATATATATATATATATATATATATATATATATAAAGAACATAAGACCGCCTACAAATGATTTAAGTATCAAACGCCCAAATATTGTTTATCCAATTAATAAAAGTCCGCGCAGCTGGTGACGGATGGGGTGAGGGTCAAAGTGCTGTTCCTCAGATTTCAGTTCATTTGCACGAAGACAGTCAGACGCCTCGACACGCTGCGAGTCAATATCGCTGATAACAAAGGACAGAATCCTTATGTGACAACGCCTTGAAGTTGGATCCCGGTGAACTCACGCAAGCAGCAGCAATGCAAAGTGCAGCTCAGTACTGTAAAGAAAAGGGGAGCATTAGCACTGGTACTCCTTGTCATTTAGCTGCTCAGCTTTATCACAGGGGACCTGCTGCAAATAGCGGCGAGGGGGGGGGGGAATAGCTGGATGCAAACGATCTGCTCTCCTCTTGTTGGGTATTAAACACTTTATAGAAAATTAAACCTTTCAGAGGTAGCAGTAAAAGACCCGGGTGCATCTGTCTTTTTCTCAGCTATAATAAGGCATTGGTATCCAAACAATTCTGGGATAATGCATTTAAATACAAGTCCTATTATTTTTTATTGTTATTTTGCATTTTCTCATTCCCTGCTTCGCATCTTTGGCTACCAGATGTGTCTCCACACTGAAGAATTATTTCTCCTCCCCAGAGTCAAATAAATGCAATCAATATGAGTATTGCTCTCAGGCCTTGAAATATTACATTAATGTTCCATGTGGTGACATTTTAGCTGGAATTTTCAAATACATCATGAAGGCTCAAATTAATATTTATCAGCAAGAGGCTTTTATGCTTTGCAAAACAGTATTAGCGTGAAGTCCAATAATCTTGTCCTCTAAGCAGGAAAATGGTGTCTGTATATAGGCTTGGTCAGACGGGTTTTGGGATTTGATAAGTGAGACAGAAGTCTCATCTGCTGCCCAATTTAAGCTGAATTTACAGAAAAATAAACAATTATAAAACAAACATCTGGATTTCTGCCTTCAACAAAAACACCTATTCTGAAGCTCATCCCTGCTTTTAGATTTCATATATTTATTGCCCTTCTTGCCATGTGTGAAGGTGGTGAAAGTCAGATTCATTTGACTTAAGTAAGGGGGTTGGTAGATTCACCGTTGATATTATTATGTATTCAGGCATGTTAAACAATTTGTCCTTCCAGTATTTGCTGATCAGAGCAGAAAAGCCTAAGAAAATTCAGAAAACACTGACTTCTTTATATGTACTTGAACTCACAGGACAAAAGGAGGGAACACAAAAAAAGGGTAAGGTGTGCTTATGCACAAGCATGCCTTATATGATATGATTTTATTTTTGTTTTCATGACTATATGTGCACATGTCTCAGCTTTCTGCAGTCCATCCTGTCAATCTAGAAAATTGTTATGCATCTGTGACCATAGGGAATACCATTCTATCGTTTATAGATCTGTTTTAAATTATTCTTGTCATTGAGCCCCAAATTTATGCCACCATTGATCCAGCAAGCAAAATATGAAACGAATTGGTGTTGCTATTTGATGACCTGCAGGTCAAGGAGATTTTAACATTGGTATTATTGAGCGTGGCATCTGCCGTTTTTCACCTGGGCTGCTGCCCTCTTCACTGTCCCTGCTCTCTACTGCCAGAATGAAAACAAACACCTTTTTTCACCAGTATGAAGGCTCCAGATCTGTCACCCGCAAGGTGACAGTTGTAAGTGCAAATCTGCAAAGTGCACGCAAGAAAAATCAGAGTTTATTTTAAACTGGCGTGCAGAATTTAGTGTTTACACCATAGGGGGGACATTTTCGTTCAGCCATTAAATAATTTATTGTAAAGACTACTTGTTTTAATGTTTTTAAAGCTGCACGGTCTGTATCAAAGTCATAAATCTGCAAGAAAAATAAATGTAGTTGTCTCTTTTAGTCATTTTTTTTGGCTGATGCAAGTCTGCTGGATCAAATCTGATGGAGCAGACCAAGATTGAACATTCACATGTGTGCTTTTAGACCTGCACAGTGTAGTCACTGCACATCTTCTTTTCATTATATATACATGGGATTGTTGCCAGTCTATCCATAGAGGAATTAACATAAAGTCCATGTTAACACTGGATCCTGCTCTATCCTTCAGCAGTGCAAGTCTATTTTCAGTCAGATAGCCAGACTGTGGCAGAGCGTCACCACTCTGCCTCTGAGCTCCGAGCAGAATGAGCCAGGTGTTGTGGTAACAGACTTCCCCTGTGGCCCACTGATGAAGAACATCTGGAGTGCTTCTGTTCCGCCACTTCTTTCCTGTCCCCAATATGACCAGGCGATGTAGCTAACAGTGCGATGCATGTCGACACATGGCTCCAAGGTCCCTAGATAGGGTAGGAGATGCTCCGATATTCATACCTGACAGGGCTGCCCCATTGACACGCTGTGCACTCTTTCCATATGTGTGGCTGGTGTTGGGTGCAAGGGTGCTGAGCACAGTCAGGGAGTTTACAACTTTACTGGTAACTGCTCTTTTAGGGTTGAAAGGTGAGAGACAGCAGTGTTGAAGGGAGGAATAAAGGAGGTGTCTGATAGAGTAAACTGACATTTTCTCGCTTCACTTCAAAGTGAATGAAAATGCAGAGTGGAAACTCACGTGAGCCATCTTAAAGTAGCTGAAAATACAGCCTATATTGCATTAGCAATAAGCAATCAGTAGCCTCTGCTGACAAGTCATGAGATGTTGGAGGAAAATCTCTGCAGTAGTCACATTTTTTTTCTCATCCATAATTAGATTGCAGCAAATACTAGTGTAGCATCACTTGCTGCACTTTTAAAATGTTTTAACTATATCCATTATGACAGCCAACATTTACAACATGATTAACAGCTGAGAATAAAAGTCTAAATCAAACAAAGTGATCCAGTAATACAACTTTTCTTTTACAATGCTGCAGTCCCATCTGAGGACATGGATCTTAAATCAGCGGGAGACGTTCACTGCAGTTTGCTGCCAGGTGAGTGTGTGCATTTAAAATGCAAAAGCAAATTCAGCTGGACACCTGCAGTATGTACGGCAGAAAATCTCAAATGTGAATTTGGTCGCTTTTGATCCGCTACTACAAACTGGGCCTTAAAGAAATGACTCGTATTGTCTACTTACAGATAACCAATTATTATTGCCAGGAAAAACAAATACTTTTTAACAAACATGCACTGAAAGTATTTATATTTTTGTCAGGTATTACTGCTTTGGATGTGTAACTGTAAACGTCCTGCATTTATTTACCCTTACAATGAATGCCGGATTGTTTTTGTCCTTCTTCCCTCTTGACAGCCAAGACCATAAAAGAGTTAAATCTGCTGGAACCCTGCCCTGCTGGCCAATTGAATGGCAAGCACGGTGATCCAAAACACCCTCTGCAGAAATAAAACAATATATAGAAATGTGCAATACTGGGATTTAATTTTCCTACCACCATCCATTTATATAATACATGAAATGAACCTCAAATTAATTTGCACCGAGGCTCTAAAGTAACAATGTAATCTCAGTGTTATAGCACAGTTGCAAATGGATTTCTGTCTCTTGTAATTTTATAAGAAGCACTCTAGGGGTCACCTTAAAAGATGTCGCTATTTTTTAAAAGCCAAAACTATCCCTTGGCCTGTCAGCAAAGGGAATCTCTGCAATGCAATCTGTTTTGGGCCATCGATTTCTCTGGTATTGCGCCTTGTCACATGGTTTGCCTGTTAGGTTTGCTGGTATTGGCAGAGATGACTAATATTATACCCAGATGTCTATAATAAAGTGTGGAGTATCTGCTTACTTGAGCGCAATCTGGTCCTTACAGCTTCCTGACCAGTGCAGAATGACTTGAACCCTGCTAAATGTTAAGGGAACGACATTACATTACATGGCACGGCAAGAGTGACGGAGAGAGGGGCTCAGCAGAATATGATGACACTTCTATTAGTGTCTTTCTGCTGAAGAACCTGAAACCTACTATAGTGCGTTACATTTCATTTGTGGGTTTTGTTAGATGTAAATATTTTAGTAAAAAGATATTGAGCTTAAGGTCAAATCTAGGTTAAAAGCCACATTTGTACTCTGATTAATAAACTGTATCGATCCAGTTATTTCTAAACAAGAAAACAAGCACTGAGAAGCAATAAAACACATTTATTTCCCCATTTCTAAAGGGCATTTATCAGACACTTGCCAGGTAACACCTGTCACGCTATCAGTCACTTCAAAGCTCTCCCCTACAGCCACAAAGTGTCCCCTCTTGTACTTAAAATCCACTCAGCATTACCAGAACTTTTCCTACGTCACTTGAGCCCACCCAGATATTTACCCTGGGCTGTAACTCAGTACCTAAATTTAGGCAATATATTAAGATGCTCCCCTCTGGACCCTGATTGTGACTTCTGCCTTTTTTAGGGAGCAAAGTATTTAACAGAGGCCGTCCCAGTGCAGTGCCTGCTTTTTTAAATTACCACAAAGGCTCAGTGAAGGTCACTCAGAATACACAGTGTGACATGATTTAAAGAGTGTTTTCACGACAGTCACAGTTGAGAGCAGAGCGCTGCCAGAAAACGCGGTCGAGCCGCCCAGTTTTACAGTACATGTCGAAGTTCATTGAAAGAAACTGCACTGTACACACCCAAACGATCCAGCAGATGACACGTCTGAATATGCTTCAGTGTGAGGATGAGAAGATTTGCTCCAGAAAGCCCTGCTCATTCTCTGATCACCTTTTTATGGCTTGTTAATTTCCTCATGTGGGAGTTTCACAGATTTTCCAAGTTGCTGGTGCGTTCTTAAACAAGCATTTCAGCTGACCCTGTCCTCACGGTTTGTGTGTCAGCGTTTTCTCTGAAGGAGGAATTTAGGGCTCTGAAAGTTTATAAATAAGCCTTCTATCAAGTTCCACAACAGGTGTGACCCCTGTGTCCTAAAACTGAACACTTTCAGTGGGTGCTGTTTGGTAAGGGGCGAGGGGAGGGCACACTTACTCATTATATAGAAATTACACACCACAGTATGATAAGCTTTTTTTTTTTTTTTTTTTTTTTTTTTTTTTTTTTTTTTTTTTTTTTTTTTTTTTTTTTTTTTTTTTTTTTTTTTTCTTTTTTTTTTTTTCTTTTCATATG
>VUQS01011305.1:29461-40520 GCA_015108495.1 Heterochromis multidens
GACCCGTTTTGTGTACACACAATAGCGGCTGTAGTGAAGACAGACGTGTCAAGTTGTGCTCCTGCCAGATGAGTTTGAGGTATTCAGTGAAGCTTTCAAGGATAAACACCATATCAGGTGATATACTGTACCCAGCAGCACTCAGCATGACACACTGAGAAGAACGCAGCTCGTCCCTACGGTCTTTCAACAAATGCAGGAGGAGGAGGACACAAAGGCTGCAGAGCTTGCCACGAAAATTGTGAAGGACTTTTCAACACCTAGACTCAGAGTTAAGAAAACACCTGTCTACTCCCACCACTTCCACAGCTTCTGCTACTGCTTGAGGTGTAAAGATGCAAAGAAAACTAAACAAAGGTTACTGAAGAGGACCTACCAGGGTGGAGCTTGTAATATGACAATCTGAGTGCCATAATCTAGACCAAACCTGAATGCAAAGGCCTATAGAAGGTGCAGGATCTTCTCTCAAAATGTAAAATTGTTGAGCAATTTGTAACTTAAGTGTTAATGGATGCTTTCAAGGTGCAAGTGGAGCACAGGTGTGATTGTTTGAAATACTGTTTGAAATATTCAAATCTGTTAGTCAATTCATTATTGTTCTTATGTTGTGCTTTGAATCAAATATAAGCAGTGAAGTTGAAAAAGTGATTCTGGAAGGTGCTTTTAGATCCTGAGGGAATAATTACGGTCAATCATAAAACTTTATCACAGTGTGAGACAAACAATGTCACCGAGCCTGAGCTGATTGCTCAAATTCAGTCTAAACAAAGATGCTTGGCCATGCATGACTGATGTGCTTTAATGTCCTATTAAAACCCCTTAAGACTGTGATTTAAATTTTCCTATCATGAGTTTACATTTCTCATTCCAGCTTAGTGTACAAGAGGAAGGGGGGCACTTTTGTACCTCCGAAAGACAACTGACCTGATCTTAACAGGTGAAAATACTGGAAAATGTCTCACATGAAGTAGCAGCAAAGCAAAAGCTTTTTTATTCTTTGCTGATATTAACAAAGGCATGCCTCGGGATAATTTCCGACAGGGGTGAGAGGGGTGTTAACACACCATTTTATTTACCACAACATCACTGGTAAGACCAGTCAAGAAATAAGAGCCGATGGGTAATGGTGGGTAAAATGCCCTCCTCCATGTTACTCCCATGTCCTTAAATGTCCCTCCCTGTCTCCTGTCAGCTGAGAGCAGTCTCAGAATTAGGGGCAGGTGAGCCAAGAATGAAAGCTGGCCAGATTACTTTACATTATTTCAATCAATTATTCAAATGTCCCCATTGCCTTCACGATGGCTTGACGAGGCATGCCAAATAATGATCCCTCCCACACCGCCTGCAAAGTTAGGACGCATGCTCCACTAAATGGGAGCTCACTTACAAATACTCAGCTGGGCATGAAAAATTCACGTGCACAAGTTCACAACAACAACAAAACACTAATTTCAGTTCTGTTGATTGGACCCAACTGTGGAAAGATGACAGGTAAACCTGTGTGAGGTCAGCACCAGTGGGTGCTGGAGCTAGTTGCATTTAATGTCTCTGTCACCATAGTCACAGATAAGCAGATGAGGCCAGTGAGCCAGTGAGGAGGGAGGAAGAAGTATAGCCAAACCAGTGCACGAGGAACAGGTTACCCTTTGTCCCACACTGTGACTTTAAAGAGTGTCAAAAGCTAATAAATTTTTTAGAATTAGGTGTGTGTTGGGGGCAGGCCCTCTCTATCAGGCGTCTGCTCTATTTACTCTCCCAGGGAAACAGGTGCAGCCACATGAAGGAGAATTTCATTTCAAAAATAGCATTTAGCATTTTCTTCCTCCTGGAGGCCTTCTCTGAGAGAAATTCTCATGTAATCATACACCGTGGTTACTGAAAACTTCTGAAGTTGATCCACTGAGACATATGGTGTCCTGGGAAGAGGAGGAGCAGCGGGGGCTCGAGGGATGAAAACGGGATTTAAATTTGGTTTGGTCTGTCATTATTTGCAAGGAGCAAGTTTTGGTTTTAAAAGTAATAGTTTATACTAAAATGAAATATAACTAATGTCCTTTCAGGTATAAAAACACATCAAGCCACTGCAGCAGAAACAATGAGAATCCAAATATCCAAACATCAAGCAACCATTCATTATCTGTATTTCTAAATTACTCATTCGTAACATCTTTGATATTTTCCTGAAATGGCTTCAGGGGGAGGGCTTGTTTATTTTCGAGGACAGCACCATCTCTTGAACATCCAGGTCCACCTCCCATTGCCTCTGAGCCTTTGCATCTTCATTTTTGAGGTTTTTTTTTTCCATTCACGTCATCGAATGCTGCCTGCAACATAATGAGAGATGTGGCAATTAATTTTCTTTTAATCAAGGTCGAAATGAAGTAAATTGGTGCAGCTTGGCAAGCCCTCATTTTCTATTTTTGCAGTGATGCAAAACAAATACGATAAAATTATGGCCCTCCTCACCTTCTGTAATTAGAAAGCATGAATGATCACAGGCAGATGATATGTACTATACAGTACCTCCGACTATGCCTCTCCCCCTCCAGAGATCAGATTTCAGCTCTTTTGAAACAGATGACCATGTTTTCCTCCCCTCGCCTGCCTCATTTGTCTGTTCTTTTTTTCCCTCTGCCAGAGTTACAGACAGAGGGAGCAGCTCAACATGACATTGACTGCAATGTTGTTGTAATGCCTCTCAAATCTTATTAAAAACGCAGCTGTGAAAGACCTTGCTGACTCTACACATTTCCATTAACTATGCTGTTTCAGTGTCCCTCCAAACTGATTAGGAATTTATTAGAATTAGATTTTACCTGGCCATCCTATCATCACCATATGGTGCACTGACCAGCATTGTTTTTAGCGTAGACATGTGAACACAGCTTCTGTAATTATTTTTTAAGGAAACAGCTGTTTCCCTAGTCATCATTGCACTCTGTGAACTTTGAACACAGACCTAAATGTCGTCTCTTACTGCAGAATTATAGTTTGTTTTGAGAAAAGTTAAGATTGTTGTGATAGTACAGTTCTATGGAGGACCCACACCTTAATTTCCTGTTGGAAGTGATTGAGGAAGTAGCCACCTACCTGTTATTGTTTGCTACCTAAACATGTAAATAGCGCAGATGAAGATATTATATTGCCTCTGCAAGAAAAAACAAACCAGTGGCTCACAGAGACATTTAAAAATGTGCATAAAAAACGTAAATCTATAGGAAAGAATCGCTTCTTCTCACCGTCATATTTCCCTCAGTGCCATTTTCTTTGAGGTCATGCTTATCCCTAAAGTTTGACAGAAAGAGTAATTTACTGGCTCAGGCATTTCAGCTCTTGCCCTCTGCTGCTCATGTGCTGTGTACATCTGTCGCGCCAACTGTGTCTCTGTGCGGCCTCAAACACTAGGTGTACACAGTGTTGAAATGTACTGGAAAAATATATACAAAGGCTTGATCGAGCATTAGCTCTAAGTCAGCACAGTGAGGTGGGTATGGCGACAGCTGTCCAATCTTCCTCTCACCCCTCCTCCCTCACCAGCCACCATCACTTTTCAGAAAAGGCTCCCTGTTTACCATACATAGGCAGCTGCCACCACCGTTAACTTCCATAAGACAGCCACCTGCTACAGGACATTTGTACATGTCTTTATTTAATTAAGGCGAATGCCAGTTCATTGGCCCCCTCATGCAATGTGACTGAAAATAAGTCGACCTTGATCAGGCTCCTGCCGGTGGACAGTTTAGAAGCTTGTGGAGGGCATGCGTCTTCATCATTGCTCAAAGTTTTGCAGCAAAAAGGTGTAGTGTTTTTTTTGCAAGGGTAATATCACTATAGTTGCACGGTGCATTTGACTCATTAAACATGTGCCAATCTGGGAACTGTTTCTGTAATACTGTACAACAGTTTATATGCAATGCAGTGCTACTGAACTGAAAGAAAAAAAAAAAGCATTTCACACCCATGGTTTAACTGCGGTCTTGTGGTCCAACGTAATATCACTCACTGTCAGTGTGAAACTTGATGAATGTAGAACAGGTATCTGAGCTGATACTGATGGCAAGCATAAACAGAGCTCTTGACCAACTCCACTCAGCCTTTTTCTATTTGTGGTTTTTTAAGCAGCTATATTAGAAATCAGCAGAAACTGCTACATTTGAACAGAAATGGAAAATTTCATGGGATCCATCGGGTGAATAACGAGAATGAGAGCAAATTTTGGACTTTTAAAAAAAATGCTGTGTTATTGTACCAGTTTTGCTTTATCTCCACCTTTCTCTCTCGCTGCGTATTTGTGTTTTGACAGTACAATTGGCAAACTCTGGGGGGTGGATTGTCTGAAAATCACTGCCAGGCTTTTAAAAGAGGAGAAAATGTGCTATAGACAATCAGATAATGAGCTTCATATACATTTTTATAAAGACAGGATATGTTTTACAGCAGTGTTTATATCCTATTGATAAAAAAAAAACCTATTAAAACTGTACGTTTGTTTTGTATCTTTTTTAAGTGTAGAAATAAAAAACTGAGAGGAAGAAGGTTTTTGGGATTGGAGGATTTGCTTTTTTGCTCTTAAAGTCTCGTACTGAAACTGATGCAGGTCTTTGAAATGGACTGTAGTTATTTCCCAGTATAGAGTACTGAGCTCATGTTTTATGCACTTAAACTGTTTAGATCCATCACACACACATGGCACGATACTATCAAGGAGGCATCTGATGGTCCCAAATTGATTCTGTAGCACAACAATGACTCCAGACATACAGTGAGAATAATTAAGAACCCGAGCTCTTCAGAACAACAAGGAGTCCTACAACAGAATATGCCCCCCACAGAGCACTGATCTCAACATCATCAGTCTGGGATTACATGAAGAGACAGAGGCAATCAACACGGACTAAATCCACGAAACTGTGAAAATTCTCCAAGGTGCCAAACACCGTGTGCAAGTCTACTTAGGAGAGTTGGTGCTGCAGTGCAAAGGGTGATCACGCCAAATAATGTTTTTTCTGTTTACTGCAGTTTTATTTAAATAACTTGTATGTGTTTCTAACCTTGGAGTGCCACGTGATTAGCTTTTAATGTTGTATAATTAGTAGTACCAATGGCAAAGGAGTCAGCAGGGCAGAGGTGGGGTGGGTACGCCCTTGAGAGCAGGCCTTATGAATAAACGGCTGGCGATAAATGGACTGGATCATTACTGAATCAAGTGATCTGCAGAATAATCTATTGATTTTCTGGTCTTTCTTACTTCTTTATTATTCTGTATCACAGTATTGCAACATCAGGAGGAACCCACTGATGGATGGGATGCCCGGGCCTCTGCAGTGACCGTGGAGGAGTTGTTTAAGAGTGTTGTGTGTATATATAACGCATACCAGAGTACTGGGCATAAAAACATAAAACAAATTGTGTCACTGAAATTCTGCATAATTCAGCATAATTGTTTTTTGAGTGAGTCTTCATTTCGATGTCTTAAGTGGTAGGAAACCTGGTGGAAGACATGGAAGGCCTTATCAGCCTTAAATCCTATATTCACACTATATAACAACTTTGAGTCATATACCAAATAAGATGGATCTGCACTACACTGTCTATCAAATTAATTTTGATAAAGAAGAAAGAACTCATTCAAACCAAACACTCTCAGATGTTCACATTGCTACTTTCTTCAGAGTAGTTCTTTAGTAAAATTATTCAGCCTAACCTCAATTTTTGGGGGCGGTAGTTTCCATTCTGCTCTAAATTTTAAACAAGACAGTTGTCTGAAGTGAGAATGAGACTAAATCAATTGACCAATGCCCTTAATGTATTGGAGATACACCCTGCAGTAGGTCGCGAGCTTTAAACCCTACAACGAAGGTAGAGATTAAAGCACTACCTTGTTAGTTGACTTTGCTATCGATCGTCTCAATTCTTTATTATGTACAAGAGGACACATCACAAAACTGCTAATTGGCAATAATCTGTTTGTCAATAGATCACAAGACTGCAGAATTTAGATAAGGAAAGTTCAAGTTTAAAATACATTATCACAGCCCCACTATTCCTATGGGCTTTGCTCCTGGAAAACCTTCAAGGAGTCTCACGCTCAGAATATTTTACAGTAAATTATTGATGTATGGTTGGTGGTAGAAAAGGTGAGAGAGAAGAAAAACAAACAGAGGGGGTGACTTTAGTGTCCTACCAATAGTACGGTAAACTTTAAATGAACTATAAAAAATGCTCCAGACTCAAGCTGCTCATATATAGAAGTGCAATTCTTGTGAAATGATAGAGAACATGTGTGTGTGAGCAATAATCTCAGCAAAACTTTGACTATATAGTGCTTAAAAAATGATTAGGCCACATAAAAACAAGAAAACACAAATGTTTTATAAATCTGTCAAAGGCTTGTTTAAAAATAAAGATTATATTGTTATTTATTAGGCAAATAACAAACTGAATTCATGTTTTTATACATATATATATAAGTGAAATATAAGTGAAAAAAACAACTGCAAAACAGTGAAGGTGAATAGTGGATTAATATTGAAAGACTCATACTGACTGTTAATGTGGCTCTCTATCCACTAGGTCTGCAGATGTTTGATGTTGTTCACATAAGGTAACAAAATGTATAAAATGTCAAAATGTGTTTACAGCTGATTTGCGCTGAAGTGCGAACATACAGACCTTACAATTACAGTGACCTTACAATTTACAGTTCATTTAGCAATATGAAAGCAACACACCTAGCTTGCAGTAATCTATAAACACATTAATAATAGGTCTAACGTAAAAATGCCAGTCGTATTTTTTCTCTGGTGCTCTGACGTACCTCATGAGGTGGAGCCTCAGCCGAGGTATGCTGTTAGTTTGCATGTCAGTAAGATCTTGCAAAAACTATCAAAGAATTAAGTTTTCTTAAAACTTAGTCAAGTGTGAACAAAGAACAAACCCATTATGTTCTGGTGCAGATCTGCATTAATTTCTTTAGAACTGGGCATTGGCCTTTGCTGTCATCTGGTTAAGTGTTCTCGATTCCCTTTGCTATCCACACTAGCTAACTAAAACTAGTCATACCTTATTTCATAATGTCCTTATTTCCACTAGAGCTTCTGTGAGCTAAAATGAAAAACTCACTGGTTTTTTAAAAAATATATATTTTCTTAGTTATACATGGGTGAAAGGTGATTTAAGTGACTTTAATGTGGCATAGTTGTTGGTGCCAGACAGGCTGGTCAGAGTATTTCAGAAATTGCTGATCTACTGAGATCTTCCTGCACCACAGTCACAAGATCTCAATCCAATAGAGGACCTTTGGGATGTGATGGAATGGGAGATTCCCATCATGGATGTGCAGCCAACAAATCTGCATCAACTGTGTGATGCTTTCATGTCAATATGGACCAAAATCTCTGAGGAATGTTTCCAGCACCTTGTTGAATCTATGCCACGAAGAATTCAGGCTGTTCTGAGGGCAAAAGGGTGGCCAACCAGGTACTAGTAAGGTGTCCCTAATAAAGTGTCCGGTGAGTGAAAGTTAATGTAAACAGGTTGCCAGATAAATGTTCATACCATAATATTCATGTGCAAACAGGGACCATATTTTGGATTTTTTATTTTCCAGCTAGCTTTATATCTAAAAACGCTAGTTATTTAGTAATTAAGGGCAACATTAAAAATCCAGTTCTTCTTCATTAAACTGTAAGCACTCACCGTTTTTTTTTTTTTGTTTTTTTTTTAAAACTACAACACATTCAAAGAGTTAACTGTTAACAAGTTATCAACGAAGACCATCACTGAACTCCAGTTCAGGTTTTCCAAGCAACACCTGCTAACCGAGAAATTCAATTAAGGGCTCCTCTTCCCACTTGGAGCCGGTCTCCAGGGCAGATCTTCCGGGCAACTCGCCCTGTAAGAAATTAGAAAATGCTACAATAAAACCCGAAAAAACTGAAAAAAAAATGTGGGAACTTTAATAATGAAAGCTCTCACACCGGCCACCGTAAGCACACACCTCCCCTGAGTTGGAAGTCACCGAGAGACAGCGAAGTACCACAGGTAAGAGTTTTCCTTTTCCTCTCAACTATACAGTACACGCTCATTTCATCTCCAAAACATATCACCCTGCGCAGAAATGGACATCAAAGTGTCCCCCGCGCCACCGGCGACGCCGGCAAATAGCATTAACAAGCAGTATTTAACGTTGTAGAAGCGATACTGTAGGATAGAGAGTTGATGTGAGGACTCTGTAAACACGGTGCGACCAGCCTCGATACAGCGGCAGCGCCGACAGCAACAGCAGCAGGTCTGGAGCGACTCACACAGTCCGACTGAACCTACTGTACCTTTGAAAATGACGGCGAGGGGACCGGGCTTTCCTTAAAATCTGCTAATTCACACAGCGGTCTAATTTTATGAGAAGGAAACTGCAAGCAACCAAACGCCAGCCCCGTTGCAAAGTTGAGACAGATAGGTGCAACTTTTCCCCCACAAGTTTGTACTTTTTTTTCTTTTTTTTCCTTTTTTTTTTTTTGCCAGTCAAGGTGAGCTCAAATCCTCCCTTCCTCAAACTATAAAGAAAAGAGGACTCAACGTGAAAACAGAACTGACATGCGGCATTTTCTTTATTATTTCATCAGCAGCTCGGACGTATAGACTAACATAGGTTGTTCCTGTCAGCTTCCACTTATCCAAAACTGCAAATAAAAAAACAAAAACGACACAAAAGAGCGACTTTTGGGTACGACTTCAGCACCTAAAGTCCCGCTTTTAAACTCGAGAAAAACTTAGTGAAACTCCTTGGCTGCCCCTAAACAGGTAGTAGCCTTCACACAGTATCATTTACTGTAAATAGAGGAACTGCTATAAATGCAATCAATATTCAAAGCCCGAATTGCGGAAGTTCTGCTTTTGAAGATTGGCTGTGAATGGCTTGTTTTTTCTGTCTGTTGCATGGGTAAAAGGTTAATTAGGGCAGTAGTATCTGAAACCTGCATCACTCCATCAAACTTTCTCTACTTATTAGTAATTATTAAACATTGTAACGCTTCTTACCCAAAATGTTGTTTCAGCTATTGGCAGGTCTGACACCACACACCACTAAACTATATTTGCTATGGTAAATATGATGCAGTTCCTGCTCTCAGCGACTGACTGGGTTTTCTGACTTCCACTTACTGTAGAACAAACAGTCTGTTTAAAAACACTGTGTGTGTTTGGTTAGTTGTGATCTCTACAAAACACCACTGTGATGTGAGATTTAATTTAACATGGTTTTGTAAAGGGTCACTGTTTGTTCTCTCGCGCATTTATAGACGTCTTTGCTGTGCGCTTGCCACTGTGTTTGTTATTGTTCTCAGGGATGATGATGAGGACAGGAATAGATCACTGGCACTTTAAACCCGGAGTTCTCATATTCTCGCCGGATCTTTCTCCTTTGCTAATTATTGTGTTGTTTTCAGAGCAAATATGTCATATCCATGGCGACCAGGCAGGTTTATTGTCTCTCCCGTGCAATAGCACAAAAGTAATTAATTACCCCCTTTTTTTTTCTCTCTCCCTCCTGTCTTTGGTTAAACAGATCATTCAAGGAAAGCCATCTTCTTTATTAAAAATGCCACTGCTAGTACAACACAAGGTAAACATAAAAGTTTTTTTTTGTCAGTTTTTTTGATGACCATTTTTTACACTTTGATTTTATTTTTATTTTTTTGTCCCACAGATCGCTAGTAGATCAAATCATTTCATCATGTAAAAAGATACATTATGCACACAGTGTGTGCTTTTGAGGTATTTTCCATAATACCCTCATGATGCAGCAGCTGTGCAGCCTAACTGTTGCAGATGTATTCATGCATGCAAAGCAAGCACACACTCGGCACTTAAACAGGCAAGCTTAAAAAAAACACATGCTTGGACATGAAATTACATAGTGTTTTTGCGTGTTTTGAGAAGCAATCATTAGCCAGTTTATATGTGAGTTCAGTTTACTGATGTCTCTTGTTTTATGAGCTTACCAAAACTAAAAACCAACAGCAGGTGACACTACAGAGTACAACAGTTCACCTCAGTCCATTGCAGGGTTATTGTAAAATTGTTTTTATTCATTCTGTGCAAAGAGAGCCGCAAAGTGATCAGTTGAAGCAGTTTCCAACTCTTCAATCCTGTGTGCTCCCTCGGTGCAGCTCTTGAAAGTGACGGCATGTGTCTGCTGTCCGGAGGTCCATCTCTAGCTGGACACCAGCCAGCCTTCACTGTCAGGCTGGTGGTGCAGGTTCTCATCGCTCTTCGGTGTTGAAGAGACACTGCAATATCCATATGTCAAACATACTGCCCTTCCTTCTCTACTTCTCTTTCGCTTGCTCTCCTCTCTGCCAGAGAGGTAGGCAGAGATGATAGTTGAGATGATAATTGTCCATTTGTGCGGTTTTAATTGCAATTTGCTTTGTGTGTTTAGTTCAGTATTTATGGATGTGGTGGGCCTTTCGTTTCGGGTTCTCTGCCTCTAAAATGGACCTGAAATGTTGCCTGTACTGCTGAACCTTTGGTTCACTAAAATGGTTGAGAATCTCATTAGTTAATCAGTGTGCGATGCCTCCAAGATTCTTATTGCTTGCAGCTCTATCAGTCAGTGAAATGCCTCATGTCTCATAAGTACCCATCTGCATCTGTCAAGGGGTGTGTAAAATTAAACCCATGTGTATTCCTCTTCTGTATGACCTTGGCTGTGGACCTCAGGTCTTTGATGTCAAATAAGCATCTGTAATCCCAGGCTGCATTTGACAGGCTTCAGGAGTTATTACTTTTGTTTCCCCAGCACATAAGCTTTATCAATTGCCCTCAGTGTAATGATTTTGTATACATATTCACACTACCACAACCATAGTGTTTTCCTTGTAAAAATATACTGCCTTCAACACGTACTCTTACACCAGCACAAATAGCACACATGTTTTTTTAATCATCATTATTGTTTTTATTTTAGTGCTGAGGAAATGTCCTTTTTGCATGCTTGATCAGCCAGTAGAGAAATCCAATATAATGGAGGTTCAAGGTGAATTGCATCCCGTGCACC
>VUQS01011305.1:49307-64993 GCA_015108495.1 Heterochromis multidens
AAACATGCTTTTTTCTTTTGGTTTTTTTTTTTTTTTTTCTAGTGCCACTAAAGACCTCCGATTCCCCCACCCGTCCGTGCCAGGACTCCTCCTCTCCCTTTGGATCTATTAGTTTGAAATCATTTGGGTGATGACTCTTTGAAAGTGGTGGTCATTCTGGGATGCCGTGTTCAAATGCAATGTAACAAAGACCTCTCTTTTATGCACAAATGCTAATTAAAATTTTTACCCCCCATCCCTGAGCTGCAGAGGGAAAGACTTGGTAGCAATTTGGCAGATAATCAAATTGCATTTTAAATGGAGCCGTTTAAAGATGACTAGGGTCTGCTCACAGGAAGACACAGTGGCGCAAATTAAGCTCGAATAAGTTGCTATGTGCACCGAGGAACAATACGACGAAATTCATGCAACAATACTATGATGCATTTATGTTATTAGACAACATGCAATGTTTCATTTATGTTTTCTTTAATTAGTTAGATTTGTTTGCTTCAAATGCCTACATGCAGGAATTCTGTCTTTCTTGTAATTATTGTTATTTTCCTCTTGTTTAATGGGATTTTTACATAATGTGTACTTGCAATATGACCAATTGCTGCAAAATGCTAATAAGACATGATTTGTTAATGGATGTTGTACCTAGGAAAAAAAAAATGTTCTTAATTTTAGATTTTCAGGCTGACAGAAATGGCAAACTGGGTGGAAAATACTGTCAACACCTATGTTTGTCTAGAAAAAATATGCGCTTAGAAGCTGTCCCCCCACATTTGGTATACATCATTAAGTTCTTCGTGGCCAATCAAACTGTCTGTTCTCACAGCATTCCAGTACATATTAGTGACATCTCGTTAGCAGAAAACAGAAAACTGACACAAAAAATTTGGGAAACAGGCCTGAATTGTTTATCTCTCAGAATAAGTTAAAAGTGTGATTCTCATGAAATGATAGAATTAGATCAAATGTGCAGCCCAAAACCTCGCGTATCCTCGCCTTTTGTGTGCCTGAAAAACTGAAGGCACCAAATGATCTGCTTAGTTTTCAACACTACTCTTTCTGAGGCCATCTTTCCTGTAAAGTTAACCATTCATCACAAGACCAATACAGCCATCACACTGCTTCATATCCATAAAACCCCATTATGGACAGCACAACAAGTGATGCTTGACTTGTAAGTTTAAAGGGTTCTTAATTGGCTGTGATTTGCTGGCTGTACAGCAGTGACTGGAAATGGCATAATGATCCTCTGTGGATGATACATTACTTTTCTGCCAAATTAATGCACCTTAACGCTGCATGTATTCATACTCCTCTGTTTAAGTATTAAAGCCTTCATCTGGGCATCATAACAAACTGACATAACAATGGCTTTGACCTGCACACTGCAGGTTGCAAATGAGTAGATGAAATGTTGACCTCCTCCACTTTCTCTACAGTAAGTCCCTTGAGTTCTTTTACATTGATTCTCCAATAAATTCCATGTTTTCACTTTAGACTTGTGGTTGAAGGCTATGAAATATCAAAGCAGCTCAGCTGTAAATGTTTTCATTTTCATTATTACAGAATTTTTCAGCATTGTGGACCATTCCCAAAAAGCAAAAACCTAGTACCTATGATACTTTGGGGTTTCCTAGTTGACATTAGCTGCAGTTACATGCACACATATTATATTCTGATTGAAATCATTCTGATTAACACGGGCTGATGCTTGCAGATGTGCAGAGGTAATGAGTATGTGTATTTGTCCACATCAGCATCTATCTCATCTTTTTAGTTTGAGCTGCCTAAAGATGGATGTCTATCGTATGTTCAGCACAGTTGTTGCCTTTAATAGAATCTTAAGAGTTTCTGTTAAAGAGAAACTCTAATTCAACTCAGCGGTAGTCATTTTCTTTGGAAGCGGAGTCATGTACATACCCGTGCATTTACATCAAGATGGAGGATATGCACAGAAAGATCGCAGATCAGAGGGAATGTGCATGAAGAGCACAGCCAGAAAGTAATCTGGTTAAATTGTTTAGGTGGTTCAATTTCTCTTTTCAGTTCACATAAAGGTTTTTACCACTCCGATGCAACCAGTCTAAATTTCATTTTAGGCCTATTTATTGTGATCATATATGGAGCATTTTTATTGTGTTTATGCTTTGCGTTTCTGCCAAAATTCCCTCTGAATGTTTCCCAAAATCCATATTGTTTTTATAAACATGCATGTTTTTGTGCTAAAAAAGCACAGAAGAGTTCTATTGTTTTTGTAAATGCCATAGAACTCTGATTGGAGCAACACAATCCCTCTCTTCTGATGTTGATTGACAAACATTGTTGCAAGCTTAATGGCACAAGAGGGATTTAATTGATCAAGTGAATGACTGATCATAAAAGTGCAGTCAATATTTGGCTGCAGCCTTATTTCCCTCTGAGCAACAGTGTACCAAGATGTCTGAGATGTATGGCTAGACACACAGTGATGGCAAAACACATATTTACACTTCGTCTCTCCCTGAGCGTGATGATGCTGCTTCTGTTTGCCATACAGTAAATAATATCCCATGCTGTTAAAATGAACAGTCTTAGTGTATTTATTCAGTTGGAGCAAAGGGTATTGGTTAAAGCTGACCAACTTTAGAGTAGTTGGGATGAAAATCTCTCTCTAATTACTGTACTGTGTGGATCCTCTGGTCCCCGTCCCTCTGATGGTATTAAAAAGTCTCTTTTATTTATAGAAATAAAATTTTAGCTTCAGAGACAATAGGTTCTGTTTTACGGTACAGCAGACTTTATCTTTTTAATAAAAATTCCTGACTTGGTGAAAGTTTAATTAATAAGGGACTTAAAGCTAAGGGAATGAGCAAGGGAGTTGGGTCTTTAAGGGGCTACTTATTTTTCCATCTGGGCTATCCTCCAAAAAAACTGTCAATTAGTGCGTTAAGCTGAAGAGACAAAAAACGTCATTAGTTCTTGCAAAAAGAATAATGGGTTTTAAATGTTTTGCTTCAGGGGTAGGCCAAAAGCACAGTGAGCCTTATGTATTTTCATTTATTTCCTGCAATTATCAAGGTTTGAAGGAGGGATTTATTGTTCTAAGGTACATTACAGAGGAAGCAGACACAGTATGTTGCTTTCCTTACTAACTGTGTGCCTTAATTGCCTAAAATAAGACAAAATTCATTTTTTTCTGGTTATAATTTCCCCCTTCTGAATTGCTGTGCTAAACAGTATTGTCACTAAGGAAAACATCCGTAGTTGTGATGCAGTTCTTAGCTGGATGTCGCTGTTGAAATGTGAAAGATGGCTTATTTGATAATCCACTGAGTTGGTAAAGAGAATAGGGACTTGCAAACCTTGGTGTGGCATTAAGCCAGCCATGGAATAGTACAGGGACAGTCTGTTATTTAGCCTAAGATAATCCAATCAGTTTTTTTTTTTCCATTTGTCTCCCATAAATAAATTCATCAAACTCAGCAACAGGTGAAGTTTAATACTCATCAATTGGCATGCATCTAAACAAAATTGTATTGAATATTGTGAGGCTGCTTTCCTGTTGTCTTTTACTCATTTGCATTATTTGCATAGTCTTTGGATTTAGTTTAAAGTTAAAAGAATGTTTCAAGACAGTGAATCAGCGTGTGTTTATTATTTTATTATTTCTTTTTTCATCGTGAAGTTCTGCTTACATGCGATAAGGTCACCTGTAATCCAGCCAGGTCCTTTTTGTAATGAACTTTCTGCCTTGCAGATGGCCATTTGAAGGTTGTTTTTTTTTTTTATGAAGGTAGGAAGTGTGACATTGGCACTTAAATTAGGCTTACATAACTGGTCAAAGTGCAGAGGGGTTGAGGCATTGAGCCCAAAATATGTCATTGACTTGTGCCACACACAACAGGAGATGGCTTTTGCATCACAGTGTGAGTGCTAGTAAATGATTGGTTACAGGAGATCCTCCAGTAAATTAATTGTTTCCACTTCATGGTTAAGTATGTGCTACTCTTCCAAATCGAGTGCTGGTACTTGGTTATTACACTTTAATAGCTCGCTTGCCAAACTAACGATATATTACTCCATGTGCTGGCTCAGATCAGAGAAGATGAATTGGCTATTAATTAGAGTTGCACTGAGAGGGCACAGGGGAGAGACTACTCATAGCCTTGCAATCAGTGTCAACGGGGGCCCTTTTCTGACTGGGACAGCCAGGGCAGGCCCAGGTCACTGAGTCTTATGGTGAAAACCATTGAATCTGGTGGAAGAAGCGGCATCAAACATGGCCATCATCCTGTTCTGTTAAACAAAGACAAGAGAGCATAACACTGAGCAGCTGCGATTTCATCTGATCACTTTTAGTTAGGAGTGTGGATGGAATTGCAGAGATACGTGGGAGGTAGTTTGGCTCTGTGAGGTTCCTTAACAAAAGCCTCACGTCCGAAGGACTTTGAATTAGAAAGTTATGGAGGAAATATTTGACGGGCTGAGATGATTTGTGGGGAATATTATTGTTTGGCTCACTTTTCTTGTGCAGCCTTTGAATTAGCCCTTTTATCACAATTAATTAAGCTTGCCTATAGGAGATGTTCCATCTTGAGCTCATCCACACAGGATAAATAAGTCAAAGCAGTAGGATATATGTCCTTTTATTGGCTGACTTGATCTCCGAGGCATCTGTAGTGGGGGGGAAGCTGTCTCTGTGGTGCGACTTTGTGGAAGAGTCTTTGCCATCACTCACTTTGAATGCTTCTTTTATGACTAGTTTTTTTAAAAACCTCTTTTTTTAATGCAAGGTATCAGGAGTTATGGCCTGTCCATGCAAATTAGGAAATTTTGACAGTTTGTTATTCATGACGTCGCCTTTTTAAACACTTAAAGGCAATAAATTTCACTGTGACAGGCTGCTCCAAAATTGCCACTAAATATTATTAAATATTTTAACAAGTTCCTTGTAAATATGCCTTAAATGTTTGAACGATAGGCAGGAAGAAAAATGGCTTTGCATCAACTTATTAGAGGCTATAAAAGTGGCAGTGATTTATCATGGATGTGGAACAACTCAGGCCATCTTTTTTTTTTTTTTTGTTTTGCTTGTTCTGTTGGCTTGCTTTGTTCTGATGTGCACGTTAAAGAGAGTAACATCATATTAAAAGCCTGCGCTTTTCACAAGTCATGAAAATGTTAGAAGCAGAAACTGTTACGCTGTAGTCCTTGAAAGACAGAATGATGTATGGCAACAGCATTTTAAAGTTTTAAAGCTTCTTATAGCCATTAGCAGTTCTACATTTTGTGATATGACTGGATCTAACTGTGCGTTTATGGAGAAATCCATATGATGTGTTATTTCACAGGTTTTGTTAACTCAGGCTTTTAGATTTTGCAATAATTTTCTGTGATTATTTATGTCACTGTTCAAAGGGAGTAAATTTTGGCAAAAAAGAAACATTATGTCTCTGCTAGTCAACTTACCTATCACACTGACAGTGATGGTGATGGTTTAAATAAAAGAAACTAAATTCTGTCTGCTGTCTGTTTTCCAACTTGTAGATGTACTGTATAGTAGTAATTTTCTCTGGTATTATGTGGCAAAATGGATTTGACTCTCTTTAATTATCTTTAATCTTTTAATTACAAATTCAAGCGAAAAAGTTCAGTTGAACAGTTTAAAAACGGTTTGAGATGTGAGGCAGTCTCATGGTTTGTGGTACACCTTTCTGTTGGTTAGGGTTCAAGATTTTTGGGACAAATCAGGGTCATTTAGAGTAACAGGTTCCAGAAGATTTGTTATTTACACTGGCAATATGCAGCAGCAGCTAAAGTGGATTCTTTATGTATTGTACTTAAGTTATGATTAAGTTCAACATTATGTTATTTATTAACTCTTCAGAAATTATTCCAGCCAGGGATCACAAAGAAAAAGAAGAAAAATTTAAGTCATCACTGGGCACTAAATGAGAAGACACAAACATTTAGTGAAAACACTGCCATGTTCAAAAGTGCTGACTGTGCAGTTATAGTACTTCAGTGTCATTGTTACTGGGATGAAAAAGCTATCTAAAAAAGCCAGGTGCCCATTTTTATAATATGCATCTGCTTCAGTAAGTCTTTCAGAGTATAGCTGTTTGGCTGTTATTAGTGTAATTTTGGCACTTGGGGATCAAAACTCTGTGTAATTTTTTTTTTAACTTTCAAGCTGTGTTATGGTTTATTGAAACTGCAACAATTTAATTGTAGATGCGAGGTAAAAAGCCATCACTGTAGCTTTATAGACACATTGAGGTTTCATTGGTTTTGTATGTTTATGTTCATGATCTCGTGTTCTCTTGCTGCCTTTGTTTTTCTTATGCTCCTTTTGGGATAATTAGGCATGAAGAAGGCAATCATGGGTCATATAATCTACAAACCACTTACTGTTCTGGTTAGAAGCCACCACAGTATTCTACAAATCTCAGTGCTGTCTGTGCACATCACTCTTGCCCGTTAGTATGACGTGACGGCTGCCATGTCAGCAACATGGCACATCTCTGTTCTCTCTCTCTCTTGAACCCTCTGCGAGTTTTCCCTTGGGTTGGCAGAAAACCCCCATGTCTGAGTGGCTATAACCTTGCCATCAGCCTGTGTTTGCGTGTTTGTGTGTTTTGTTTTTTTTTCCAACTCTAAAGACTTGAACAATGATGACTCAAGCCATGCAGAGTACACCACAGGGAAAATTCAGTGGGAATAAAAATAACAAGTGGATTTTTGACTGCGGTAAGATGTGAGCATGCTGGCACTGGGCTAAAAGCCTGAGCAGATTTTGCCCCCCCACACACACACCACACACACACACCCAGTTCATTAGATTAGGCTGTCTCGTGTTCAGGAAGTGCTGAAAGGCACTGCAGATTGTATCTCCACAAAATGCTGTCCTTACGTCCAGAGACAGTTGCCAGTCCCAGTCTTTGAAATTCCAAAGTAGTTCTCAATCCAGTTAAGGTCCGATATTGCGGTCGTGTCTTTGTGCTCCCCCTGCCGCTGAGGTTTCTTATTAGAAGGGTTAAGTATGAGGATGCTGGTGTGTTGGTATTTCTGCGGTTGCTCATCTGCGCACCGCACATGAAGGCCTCTAAATTATTTATTTTCCTGACATCACCATATGGTGCTGTAACTTGTTTGTCTTGGAGCATAGAGGAGAAATGCAAGACATAGACGGATTTACTTCTTGCATGAATACATAGGAGACCCTCTTCAAACAATGCCTGTTTTTTGTTATTTCTTTTGCTGGGTGGGCTTTGTTGATGCAATTCTGTGCAACGCACTACAAGAGTTCTCTTCTCATCTACTTGAGAGCAAAGCGATAATAAACATAATTGGGCCAAAATATGGAGATGTTTCAAAGAGAAGACCAGAGGCTGCTGACACTGGTCTGCAGTGGATGGAGCAACTGAGCAAGAAGCTTGAAAGGCTTTGGAAAAATTGGGTCCTGATCTTCTTTGAAATGCCACAATTAATTGCTATGCGTTGTCCCCAATGCACGGATGATTAAATGTGCTCCTAAACTGCCCTGATTTGTGGGGGCACCTTGCCGATTTTATTTGCCACTGTTAACATTTTCATTCCTGCATTATGCATGGTGCTGTGGGGCAAGGAAGTGCTGCAAACAAATGGCCTGAGGGATCGGTGTAAACACATTGTGCCATAAGAGGGAGAAGACTAACAGTTCAGCACAGCCTCCCCCAGCCAGTCTTCACTGACAAACCAGACAGCCCCTCTGGCAGCTTTGCTGTACCGTAACAGATCAGTGTAAATGTGGTTGTGAATGTCGGTTAATTCAGATAGTTAAACTTAAAATTACTTAAAGAATATATGAAAAATGTTAAAACAGGGTTGCGATTTGATATATGGGAACATGCTCTTCTGTATCTTTATTAATCAACGATGAATGCATGTCTGATAGAATATTTCTGTCTAACTAATTGAATATGATCCCTCCTCCTTCAGCATATATAGGCTGAGGTCACTTTCACTAGTTAATTCTGACAGGCAAAGCAATGTGGTGCTGGTTGCTTTGTGTTAAGGGATTTTAATTCTTCATTACAATAATCAGTGACTGATGGAAGCCCTAGTGTTATATGAAGGCATGCCAAATGACATGTGCTCCCTTTTGAACATGAAACACTACAGAGCAGAAATATGAATTTTCACATTAGCTGCATATTAACTCTCTGATTAGGATTTACTTGATCTGAGATCTTGGCTGTTAGAAGTGCAACGCTGCACACTAGGCCTGTCTGAGTTGTCAGCTGTCATGGCATTGGACCAGAGCCTTACACTTGGCAGATCTCCACCCTCTCACCTCCGGCTGACAATGCAAATACAGGCAAACGATGTGTAGCTGCTGGACAGCACTGTACACCCTCATTCAATTCCTTATGGGTAAAAAACGAAAAAAAAACAAAAAAACAAGTTTACTCTGGTGTAAGCTGATCATCAAAATGATCCTTTTCACTGTGAGAGTCTGTTGTTTTGACGTTGGAGTCAGTTCTTTATTTCAAGTCATAAACTAGTCCATACACTAAAAGTTCCTACAAGTGTATCCAGCTTTTTTTTTTTTACCTCGTCTCTTGTCATCAAAAAGTAACTAATGCACAAGTCAGTGGAAAGAGGGCAGATATTGTTTTTTATGGCGTGACCTTTGAAGCATTATTATTTTTTTGATGAATAACTGTTTACTCTGAAAGCGGGCATTAAAGAAGTTTTTCTTAAGTTTTGCAGTCATTGTCCCTGACACAAATGGCAAAACAAAAACATCTCATCCTGTTCACAGGCAAAGTGAAGCCTGTTGACAGTGGAAATAGAAAGTCTGTTTAAGTGGACTCAAGGGTAGTGTTAAATACATGGTAACCAGTTCATTAGGGTGCCTTTTGGAGCATGAAAAATGACCTTTTCCCTTGTAATCTTAGGTTGAGTTCATAGATAGTTGACTGAAACCAGAGCATACTGTATGTTGACAAGGATCACTGGAAACAATTAGCATTGCATCTCATGAGCCAATCTGGAAGCAGGTCTGTTTTCACTTTATTCACACCTTTTGCCCAAACGCCAGTCTGATTTGATTATGTGGAACAAAGGTTGGACAAATAAGAAAAATTAATTTTTCTGTTGTGCACTGAGGTTCATTTAGTTCTGTTTGCTTTGCCCTCATATTCTTTCTAGGGGGTCACAGTTGGGTTGGGTAATTTCTTGAACCAATTAAAGATTTCTTTTTAAGTTTCTCTTCTACAAAATATTTATTTGTCAAGTACTTTGTGACATATAATTAACTGAGCAATATAATCAGCTGTCTCTTCTTGTTCTGCTGATGGACTCCTGCTCCACCGTCTTGGACTGTAGCTGGCAGTGGTGAGCAGAACAAAGACTATCATCTGATTCCTCATTCATTGCTGGAGTGAATGAGGAATCTTGTGTTCAGTCTTGCCGCCTGCGACAGAACATTTGACACACTTGGCTGTTTAGCTGAGACGTTTTAGAGCTCTTGCAAGTAAATGCAGAGTAAATGATTATTCTTTGTTTTAGGGTATGCTAACCCATCTGCTGGAAGGGTATTATGCTAATGTGTTTTATATCTTTGAAGAGGTTTTACACACAAAAAAACTACAGTGTAAAAACCTAGTCACTAATACACTAAAGGAAATGGTTAAAGAAAATTGCATATTATAGTCTCTTTAGATAATTTTTTTCTTTCAGTTCTAGATTGCTATTATCATGAGAAGTTTCCCTGGTCTGTAGTGTTTTGATAAAGCAAATGTGGTTAAAGACAGCAAATATTTAAGGTATCTGCAAATGTGATGCACATCTGTCAGACAGCCCAAGGGTGAAAACCAGCACATAAGAAGGCAACAAATGCTGATCCGGGACTTCTCTGCGGCAAAATAAAATATGGCTCAAGTTTTCATTAAGGTGCTATTGATTAGCTTTTCCTGGCAATGAATTATGGATGACATTAAATAAAAGGGAAAATATTTTTATGACTTTGCTTAGGCCATGCCAGATTCCCCCTTTGCCTCTTGTATGCTCGCCCTGACAGGCATTTTGTTTTCTCTCAAATTCTTGTGGCTTTTGTGAGACCTAGACCAAGTTTAAAAAAAAAAAAGCTATTTCACTTTGATTACCTTTTCCATTTTAGATATGTGTAAAATGATTAGAATTGCAGACTTCACAAAAGGGTCAAAAATTTGTCAAATTAAAAATTTTAAAATCTCGAACTCCTAAAGGTCTAATCAGCTCTCTCTTTGTAAAAACCTCATTTAAAATGTCAAAAAATAAGTAGAATTGTATTAAAACAATCCAAAGTTGCCGCAGTTCCTTTGTATGCTTAGTATATTGAAAACAGTTGTTTTTATTGGGAGTTCCTCTGCTGTTTTTAATTGTTTCTTGTTTTCTAGTGTTCCAAGGATTCTAACTGTACCTGTACATTGCTAGTATGAAGTGTTTGCATAATAATTCCCTTAAAATTATTTTCTTGATGTGATATCTTGAAATACTAAGTCAGAGGTAACAGAATGCTTTCTGATTATTGGATCAATAAAGAAAGCAAAAGCGGAAATTATTTTAGAAAATCTTCTATAATTGAAAATCTTTATTCAACACATTTTTGCTGCTGTTACTGTACACTCTCACAAATGTTGCTGCACTCCAAGCTGTGTTATAAGCTGCCTTAGGCCTGAATCCCATTAGGCATGGCTGCTTTGTGTCACACCAGCGTAATCCTTCCAATTCATCCTGATGCACATACAGTGAATTTTACGAGCATCCCAGCACCTCTTCATACTGCTTAAAATTTGTTTTTGAAGTAAGCCCCATCAAGCTGCACGAAGCAGATGAGGTTCCAGTCAATTTTCAAAATAAAGCATCCTGTGCAGACTAAATGCTACACTTCTGAATCAGTCCAACTGTGCTTTAAAACTGTGTAAAGGACAAAACAAAACTAGAAATTCATCAGTCTGACATTTGTATTGGATGATAGTCCGATCCTGACAATTCTTGACAATGTGCTGCTCTTTGTTAAATTGACCTGTGTTTATTTTGCCTCGTAGCATCTGCAGCTGCAGCAGCAGCAGCAGCTAGCCTGAGAGCCTGAAAGCAGCTGGTCTTTGTATGTCTGCAAATGTTTTTTTTGTTTGTTTGTTTGTTTGTTTTTTACTGAAATGAGACAGTGGGCAGTGAAATCAGTGCCATTACATTTTTGAATTTTTCATTGTATTTATGTATCTTGGGAGTGTTGTCAAGTATTATATTGCTAATAGATACCCATCCATCCATTTTCTTCCGCTTAACCAATTCAGCGTCACAGTTGGGCTGGAGCCTATCCCAACTGTCATAGACTTGATAAATCCTGGATAGGTCATCAGTCTATCACAGGGCAAGCACAGAGAGACAGACAACCATTCACACTCACAGCCAATTAAGAGTTACCAATTAACCTAACATGCAGTGTGCGACACTGTTGGAGAAAGCTGGAGTACCTGGCTTCTCTCATGCAGACATGGCAAGAACATGTCAGCAAACTCCAGAAAGGCCCCAGCCGGGCGGTGGATTCAAACCCAGGACCTTCTTGCTGTGAGGCAATGGTGCTAACCACTACACCACAGTAGATACCAATTGATTTTTTTTCTTCTTGGATGTATTTATTTGTTACATTTTATTCTCTAAAATTAGTAAAGTAATGTCTAAATCAAACCTGATGTTGCCTTACACATAAAGAATGATTCCCAGTCTCTTCCCAGTCAGATTAGTACTAGGTATCCGCAGATAGCTGAAATCAAAGTATTATAGTTGTGTTGGAACTGGAAAAAGTAGGGTTGGTGAATCCCTAAGCAAAATCAGAGAAAATGAAATTGCATCTGAAAGGTGGAACATCACTGAACAACATCTAGAGTATTCCCCAGGTTAACAGGAGAACTGCTTATTTACAAATAGACAAACATTCTTTACGACCTCATTAATTCTTGTAAGTCATCAAGTGATGATGCTGAGTTTTATTCCACATTACCTTTCCTCTATGTCTTCTCTGTGCTATAGGCATTGCAGGTGGGTGGGAGAAAATGTATTTATTTTTTTTTAAATAGCTGTCACCAAAATTTTTCTGCTGAGGAGATGAAGCGGTCATAGGAGTCATTTGAAATTGTAACTGCTCACTTATTCACAAGTGGTCGAAATGGAGGCCACTACCTGATGAAGCCAACAGGACCACATCATCTGCAAAAAGCGTAGATGAGATTCTGAGATCCTTCCGCCACTTGGTTGTGCCTAGAAATTCTGTCCATAAAAATTATGAACAGAATTGGTAACAAAGAGCAGCCCTGGTGGAGTCCAGCACCCGCAGGAAACAAATCAGACTTATTGACGTTGCAGAGGCATGTCAACCAAGACAGCCCTACAGCATACAGAGCCTTCAGGAACTCAGGGTGAATCTCATCCACCCCAGGGGCCTGGCCACCAAGGAGTTGTTTAAGTACCTCAGTGCCTTCGCTCCCAGTGATGGGCAAGTTGTCTCTCGTCCCTAGACTCTACTTCCTCTACAGAAGACGTGTCAGTGGGATTAACGAGTTAATCAAAGTATTCTTTCCAACAGCCGACCATATCCTCAGGTGAAGTCAGCAGCTGCAGCTGCAGATCTGATGCAATTACAAAATCAATCATCGACCTGCGAACTATGGTGTCCTGGTACCACGTGCAGTTATGGACATCCTTATGTTCGAACATGGTGTTTGTTAGTCCAATAACAGAACACCACTCTGGTTCAGATCAGGCAGGCCATTCCTCCCAATCACGCCTCTCCAGGTCTCACTGTCCCACCCAGTGACTCCAAGAAGGCTGGGTACTCTGAGTTATCACTGGGCGCATAAGTGCAAGCAACAGTCAAGACCCGTTTCCTGGTCAAAGGCGCAGGGAAACAACCCTCTCATACACCGGTCAAAACTCCAACATACAGGAAGCAAGCCAAGGGGATACAAGGATACCCACCCCAGCCCGCCGCCTCTCACTTACGGCAACTCCAGACTGTAACAGAGTCCAGCCCCTCTCCAGGAGACCGGTTCCAGAGCCTAATCCTATCCTTGTCAGGGTAAACTGTTCCCCTTGGTCTTTCTCTCATAAGGGTTGTCTGAATTGCTCTTCATCTGGCCCCTCACCCAGGACCTATTTGTCTTGGGAGACCCTACCAGGGGGCAAAAGCCCTCTGACAGCATAGCCCCTGGGATCCCTGGTACACCCAAACCCCTCCACCATGGTAAGGTGGCGATTCGCGGAGAGGCAAATTATATGTTGCTACAGTAAATAATAGTGCAACCTGTCTGCCCAGTTTTGTGTTCCTAAACTTCTTTCTGCATATAAATTGTCTGTTTTCTTAAATAGGAGTTGCAGGGCCAGTTTTCTCAACTGGAACATATTTCTCTTCTCTTTTGTCTCCTGATTAAGCACAGTTTATTGGATTCTAGTATAAATGCTAGTATCTTGTACATTTAGGGTTAAATTTGTTAAGTTGATGTCTGCGTTATTTCAGTTAATTTGTATACAGAATCTAAAAAAAATAAAGAAATGACCTTAATGATATGAAAACTGAAAAAGATATTCTTTCATAAGCAATAGTACTCCTCAGCTGACCAACAGGTTTGCCCATGCAAGCTTTGCAGTAAGAGATCTTTTATTCTAAATGGCAAGAAAAATAGTCTGTTTAGAGGTATGTCTGAGAATAAGCATTCCATTCAAATTGTATGCTTGGTTTCAGTAGACATGGCAGACAAACAAAAAATATGTTCCTGGCATTTGCGTCATTGAAAAAAAAAAAAAAGTGAAAAAGTAACCGCACCTACAGGTTTTTACAGTACGGGCTAAATGAGTTCTTAGTATTTTCTGTTCCCTGAATTATTATTGAATTCATAGGAAGATATGAATTAAAAAAAGAACATGAAAGGCATAACGTGTTCCTTTTTGAAGTGTGCAAACTTGTTCTTCAGGGACAAAATCCTCATATAAACAGTGGACTGAGTGCAGTTTTAAGACTGCACACAGGTGAAAGGTTGTTCTTTATAGTTAGATTGATGGAGTATTTTGGGGAGTTAGTTTTTTTTAAAATCATTATTCATTTACTATCCAATGGCTAAGCAGTGAAGCCTTACCTTCCCTCAGTGAGCTATGCACTCACTTAATTTTTCCAGTCTTCTGTTGTCGAATTTTGGTGAGCTTGTGCAAATTGTATCTTTATTTTTCTGTTGTTAGCTGACAGGAGTGGCACCCAGTGTGGTCTTCTGCTGCTGTATGCCCAGAAATGCTCTTCTGCATACCTTGGTTTTAACCAGTGGTTATTTGAGTTACTGTTGTCTTCCTATTGGTTCAAAGCTATCTGGCCATTCTCCTCTGACCCCTGGCATCAACAACATTTTTGCACAGAGCTGCTCACTGGATATTTTCTCTTTTTTGGACCATTCTATGTAAACCCTAGAGATGCTTGTGAGGGAAAATCCCAGTAGATCAGCAGTTTCAGAAATACTCAGACCGGCCTGTCTTGCATTTACAACAACACGTTTAAAGTCACTTAAAGCATCTTTCTTCCCCATTCTGATGCTCAGTTTGAACTACAGCAGGTCCATATTGACCATGTCTACATGCTTAAATGCTTTGAGTTGCCGTGTTATTGTCTGATTAGATATTGGTTATGGATGGTTAGATATTAGATATTGGTTATTGGTTATTGAATATGAACAGTTGAACAGATGTACCTAATAAAATGACCATTAAGTGTATCTCTATCTACCCTGCAAGCCTTCTTTGTTTTGAAACATTCACAGTATGAGAAATCACCCAATTTATATATACTTTTTATATACAGTGCTTAACAAATTTATTAGCCCACCACCCAATGTAAGGTTTATGTCACAGCTGCCCTAAATTAACATTGATAATTACCAAAATAATTTTTTATGTTTCTGTAATGGTTAATCCACCAGTATGCACAAGCTCTTTAATCAAAGTGATATTTTTAATGCTAAAATATAATAACTGTTGTTATCCATGAATTTTCAAATTTACAGTTTTACAAAAAAGCAGAAAAAATAGTAAAGCACATTCTTATTTTTTGACTAAGATGCCAAATTACAGTTATTTACTTGTATTCCTGAGCAGAAAAATGTTTTAGTTGTTGAATGTTATTTTTGATTAATTTCGGACTTCTCAGAGAAGTTCAGCGTGCCGGGTCAAAATTGGGTATAAAAACATGGATTCAGTTCAGTGAATTCAGTAATTTTTAGTTATAAACAAGTTTTTGACAGAGTTCTCAAATATTTGTGTTTTCTTGTTTTTATAGGTGGTCTAATAAATTTGTTAAGCACTGTATCTTTACTGTTACCACAAAATGTCTACAACTGATAGGTTAAATAAAAATATTTTTTAACTTACAAACCTACCATGTCTTGCTATATTGATTGTAGCATATATATGTACAGTGGTGTGAAAAAGTATTTGCCCCCTTCCTAATTTCTTAGTTTTTTGCATATTTGTCACACTTACATGTTTCAGATCATCAAACTAATTTTCATATTAGACAAAGATAACCTGAGTAAATACAAAATGCAGTTTTTAAATGATGATTTCATTTATTAAGGGACAAAAGCTATCCAAACCTACCTGGCCCTGTGTGAAAAAGTAATTGCCCCCTCTTGTTAAATCATCAATTA
>VUQS01011318.1:5845-16160 GCA_015108495.1 Heterochromis multidens
CCCAGAAATTTTTTTTTTTTTTTTTTTTTTTTTTTTTTTTTTGAGGTCACTAAGAATAATTAAAATTAAAAAATGGCAAGGAAGAATCACTCTTCAGTTGAACAACTCACACCTACACATTAGTTTATTTTAGGACTAAGAAGTTTGGCTGTAAAAATCCCTACTGAAATACCACAGATTTTTTAAAGAAATAATTTACAAAGATGCTGAGAAGATCAATGCATTATAAGGAAACAACATTAGCCATCACAGCAGTATAACATATTTTATGTTGTACAGTATATGAAATCAACAACAAATAAGAACAGCCCATGCCTATAACTTGCTACAGAGGATAAATCTGAGCCACCATAACATCTCCTGCAGAGAGATATAAACCTTTATCTATAGTCTACAATATGCTGTTACAACAACTAGTCATGGCTGGAGATGTATACAGGTCTATGTGCTTGGATGGGTTCAGTTTCAGTAATGGCAGTATGGTGACGCCTTCCAGCAGGGATTACCACACTGTGTGCTCTGGCTCACCCACTGTGCACAGTAATGAAGGAGAGCTGTGGAGACTGGAGGTGCAGGCGGCAGGTCGCTTTACACGGCAGACGACAATTCTGGACGTGACTGTATTACCAGAGATTAAAACTGTCTGAGAGAGACATATATATAGAGAGAGAAACGAGGGGAGGGAGATGCTTGGCTTTATGCACTTTTTTTCCTTCAACCTGTTTGTGCAATTTAACAGCAGATCACTGGCTAACAGTCCAGGAAATCAAAGGAAAGCTATGACAAAACTAGTTGTTTTCAAGTGCCACAGCCCTAGGTGAATGAAAACTTGTACTGAAAGCTAAACAATGAAATTGGTTTACATGCAGACGTATACCTTAAAATTCAAAACTTTGTCATTTAACATGGAAGTACAAGATGCTAGTGGATGCTTGTCAAAAAACATAGGATTTAGTTTTCATGGGATCCAGATTGAAACTTTAATTTGGTTCCTGAGCATACTTGATAACTCGTGACAAGTGTTGGCATTCATTACAATGCAGTATAAACACTGATCACAGAGATAAATAAGGGTGTGTGGGATGTAGGTGGAGCACTGTAGGCATTGTTGCTTTGACATGTAACAGGTGATGTTTTGTCTGGTTGCAGAATGCCTTGCATTTTACAAAGAAATCCCTGTTAGGTCATGTGTAACTTTATCATCAAGGAGTAATCTGCAAGGTTATTGTTTTTCATGTTGGAGACATCTTTGACGCAAACCGATTATTACTGCTGTGGTTTTGAAGTTAATCTGCCCAGAGATGAGTTGGCAAGCAAACAGTGAGTCAACAGTGAGTTTGGATATTCTGTTGCTACAGTTTGAGTTCTTCTAGATAGCATTCTTTTCTTTTGCTCTACTTAGACATTGTTTCGTGCGTTACTGCTTGGTTCTGCTTCAAGTTATTTAAAACCATTGTGAAATGTAACATGTGTTCTCCTCTTAGGATGGTGAGATTTGTGCCTGGAACATTATTTATGTCACAATGTTGCACAGCATTACCTCACCTTTAACTGTTAAAGGTAGAGTGAGATTTCAGCAACTATGCTCCCCTCTCAGGTCTCTGCAGACAGTGAGATCCTGTGGAGATCAGGCAGAGAGAGCAGATCTTAGAAAGATCAATACTCCTTAGTGGATTTCCTATATCAGCCACACTGAAATCCTACCATCTGTGACATATAGGTTGAGAGTATAAGTCACTGCTGGGTGGAATCCAATCCAATAAGTCGCTCTCCACACCGTCTGTTCTTGTAGGGTTGGAAATGCTGGAAGCTGGCAGAGGTGGAGGAGTGGAGATACCAGGTAGCTTCACCAGGTGGAGTGGTTACTTTTTTATCAGTTCACTGTTTGTTTCACTTTTTGGTCTGCTTAATTAACAAATATACTGATAAACACAGCAAGTGGTAATATGGGATGGAGCTAACATGTATAACATGGCCATGAACATGACAAAACTTAATTTCATTCTCTCTATACATGTATATAGTATGCATGGTAAGAGCTTTTCTATGAAGATTATAAGGACTGGTTCTATGAGGCAGCTAGGTAGCCTAATTTGTAGCAAAAGTGATTTCAGGCTATTTTGTGATTGTAAAATGGAAAGTTAGCTAAAAGTAACATTTAAAGACAAAGGAAACAGCTAGATTGAATCTGTCCATCTACTGTTACCGCTATTGCTCACTAACTTATAATTTATATTTTGACTGATATCAGAATGTCGTAATTGTCATTTATATGATGTTTCCAGGAAACCAATGGCTCCAGGAAGATAGTACAGGGCAAAATGTCTTTTTTATTTAACCATTTCACATGTTTTACTGCACAGAAGGAAGCATACATTTACCCATGACAAGAGAATAGTGTGTGAGACAGTATGACAAGATTAAGTATATCCCCCTGGCTGAGCTGCAGTGTTAGCTAACTATTCACTTTGTTGGTAGTTTTTTATTTTACTCTTTTTTTTTTAAGTAACTGGGTCATGAAAAGTTTATGAAAAGACTGGCTTTGTTTCCAAATGTATTTATATGGTGCTTTGACCACCAAAGGTGAGGGACATCTAATCCTATTACACTTAAGCTGATATCTCCAAAACTGGACAACTCACAACGAAAACAGATGAGAAGCATTTAATTTTGGGTTGAAGTGTCCCTTTAACTTGAATTATTTATCGTAGAATATTAGTTTCCAAAAGAAAATACTTTTTACATTTTTAAAAAATATATTAATCATTTTCTGTATAATAGTATAATAATTAGTATATATAATATATAGTAATAATATGTTTGCTCTATTTTTGGAC
This sequence comes from Heterochromis multidens, assembly GCA_015108495.1. Lineage (NCBI taxonomy): Eukaryota > Metazoa > Chordata > Actinopteri > Cichliformes > Cichlidae > Heterochromis > Heterochromis multidens. Next base: position 8,683 of record VUQS01011318.1, read on the forward strand.
TATATTAAGAATCTTTAATAATGAAATAATGCACAGATATTGCAATAAAGCAGAAACAAAACCCCCAAATCAAAGATGTATCCTAAATGTGCAACAAAGGCAATAAATCAACAGTATCACATGGAGAAATTAAGAAAACAATTAATATTTATGCCATTACCTGTATTTCAGTTTTTTATGGTTTACATCCTTCTGCAAAATTATTGCATTTAGCAGTTGGTTGTTTCACCTGCGTATGCAGGACTGTTGACCATTGCTGTGTAGAGATGGAAAAATCAGTGTCAGAAATATTAAAATTTTTTATATATATATATATATATATATATATATATATATATATATATATACTGTATATATATATACACACACACACACACACACACACAATGTGTGTTCACACCAGGGAAAATCAGACCTTGAAACATCTGGTTTTAATAAAAGAGGAAGCCAAATAAATGTTTTTACAAGGAGTAAACATTTTACACAGCCAACACCACAGAGACTTACAGGGACTTGCATGTATGAGTGAGCTTCGATGTTTTGCAGTTGATGCACTGGCTATTGTGAGGTATAGACCGGTGTGCGATGGTAACACACAGCAACAGACACTGGAAGTGGTGGAGAAAGACATATTCATCTTGGGCAAAATAACAAAAACACTGTGAAATACATAATTAATAAAAGTTATAAATTGACTGTTTCTATATAATAAAAACAAAGTCAGACATTTGTTTATCTGTTGGCGTTTAAATTTTGTCCTCAGATGCAACCCTGTGTGGAGACTGCTCACTGCTACATCCATCACCCCCTCTATTTAACACAAAAACATTGCATTAAATAGTATTGTTTGATTTTATTTTGAAAATGTAAACATGTATGTTGATATATTATATCACACTCTTAGAGCTGATTGTGCACAGTAAAGAAAGCCACTAAGTGTACAGTGCAGCATGAGAAAGCAGAAGATTTATACTGTTTTCGAAGAGAAGTAATGTGAGTGACTTTAAATAATTAAAGTGCAAAGAAATTTGCAGTGATAACTACTTATAGTTTTGTTAAAGTTTTTAGTTAGTACTGATTGTTTCTCCATGCAACAAAAGCAGAAAGATAAAGGCATGCATAAATATTTGGGTGCCCAAAAAGAAAAAAAAAATCTAAAGTTGTAGCTTAGTTATTGTTTCTGCTTTTTGAGTTTTTTCTGTCTTCATTTTTGTTCTGTACTTTGCAAATGTTACAGCACAAAAATGAAGACAGTCACTGTTTTCATTTTGGCAACTCATATTACTGTCTAAAAATATGTATGCATTCAGTACTGTGATTTATCATCACTTTCAAGGTTTTTTGAATATGTATGCTGCTGTAATGCCACGTGATATCATAAAAAATAAAACTGAATTTGAATTTATAAAGTTTTATTGCTTTTTAAACACAAAATCTGTAGGTGTGCTTGGTTTTCCTAAACTTGTTATTCACAGCCACCAGTAACAAACAAAAGTTTCATAGCTGGAGAAAGTCCTGAGGGTTCAAATGATCATCAGATAAGTGCAGTTAAGGCTGAGCTATGGCTGTGGCAGAAAGTTACACACATTCACATTATCACAGTATAAATGCTTAATATTTTTCTAAAACTTACACTTTTGTTAAACACTTAGCATCCCACAAGCTGGTATTTATGAAAAACATTGAAACATAACTTTAAAAGGGCAAATATGCTTGAATTTAGGTTAAGAGGTGGGGCTTACAATGGTTAATTGAAGTCATGTGGGTATCCATATTTCTTCCTTATTCTCCCAAACTGCACCATATGAAAGCCCAGAGGTTTTATTTAGGAAACACGCTAACCACCAGCTTTGGACTTAACAAGGCATTAGATGAATAAAAGATGATGTAAAGCATCTCCCTGAGTGAGTCTCTCAATAATATCGTGCATTTTATGCCCAAAGATGCCATGTTTGTACAGCTGGAAAGTCAAATCAGCCTGTAGAGTGTGGCATTAAAGCTGCAGGAATTCTGGCTTTTATTTCCACCAGAGCTGTCTCAGATTGTTGTGCATATAAAATTCCATATAATTCTCTATATTCTGCTTGATCTTATGTGGCTATTTAGAAACAGATTTAAGAAATGTCCTAACTGGAATGTTTAACCTTAACTGGGTGAAGGGCATGGGATTTTTCCACAAAGAAAAGTCTTCATCACTTACATGTGAATATCAGAATCTGTTGTTTTTTTATATAAGAAATTTGAGCAATAAACATACATGAATTGATAAGAGAATAAAAGTAAACAACACCTCTTCACATTTTCCACAGTATTTCTTAAGTCACCATGCATGTGAAGATTGTACTGTACAAAATGAAAGAAAGACTAAAACAAACAAATGTGCTCAGATGTAATTTTCTACCTGAAGTTGGAGCCTGGGAAACTATTCTGCCAGGTTGTTCTTCAGACAGAGACTCTGGGTGGCTGACAGCAGCAAACTGAGGTAAACGTCAATTAAGACGTTACAGTAGATGACAGGCCTAAAGAAAACAGTGCTGAGAAATGCCATCTGGGGCAGACTGTGTAAACTGAAGGTGTCTGAACATGATGCTTCAGATGAGGCTAAAATGTTAGCAGCTTTAGACTTGTCAGGTTAACATGAAAAGGCATGAGGAGGAGTTCAGGTAGCTGGTGTGCCTGCAGGCCGTCTATTTGTAAATTAGTCTTTATTTATTTTCCCACATCTCATAGGTGTTTTGTTTTTTGTTTTTTTTTTTCATAGAAAAAGAGAATTTTGCAAATAATAAGATATAATTCTAGATGTATTTCATGAGCTTAGTATGTACAGACTTGCTGGCGTTTCATACAGCTTGGTAGTTCATCTGTAGTTAGCCTTAATACTAATGCATTTGTATCCAGAAGCATTTAACCAGGCATGTTTTTTGTCTGTTGTGGACATGCACAAACACATCAGAGAGCTCCAGCAGCAGCATTACTAAATGGATAAAAAGTTAAATGTTTCAGACCACTCCTGCCAATCGATCTTCTGACTTTTACATTATTCATAAAACACAGGTCTTCATATGAAAAAGCTTGCAGACAAACTAATGGTGTCTTCATTCTTAAAGATTTTTTTTTAACCAAAATAGGGCACGCTCCCTCTGTCAGAACAATTCACAAGTCTCTCATGATGGATCACATTTTCCTCCACTATTTCAAGTTTTATGAAAGCCGTGCTGCTGATCTTTTTCCAGCATGTTTAATGTGTAGAAATTGATTTGGAGAGAAAACATCTCAGATGTGTTTTGTTTTCATCTTTCTTCAACAGAACTTCAGAGAGCAGGAAGTGTGTGCGTCATGAAATTTGCCCTGGTTATCTGCTTTCACACGCTCTGGCCAGCCGCCTGCCCTCAAACCGCACCAAGCTCCCACTGTGAGAGACTGAAACACACACTCATACACATACATGAAGATTCACATAGAAGATGCTTATGTACTCCACACAGAGATGCAGATTACACCAACACGTATTCAGTCCTGTGTGCACCTACTCTTAAGAACACGGACTTAAAATGTATTCATTGTTACATAAAGTCTTTGGCAGCATGTATGTATGTATGTATTTATATATTCCATTTTGCAATGTGCAAACATATATAGATGTTGCAGTGAATCAGAAAAGCAAAATCTACAACTGATTTTGCATAAGCTTGCTCACAAAAAACCAGCTCAGGTGGATATATTTTAAGTTGTTGTGTAGGGTGAGCTGAGCGGCAATGCATCTTGTTATGAGGAACTTCTTCTCAAGCCTTAGGTGAAGGTGAGAATGTGTGAGGTCACTCCATGTGACCTTTAGCTGAAGCCGCTGGGCCATCATTGGTCCAGAGCCAAAGCCCTCCTCCCCCCCAGATACACAGCAGCCCTCTCTGCTGCAAAGTGCTGAAACTAGTTGTGTGTTGGTACCATCTATTATCTGTGTGGCCGTTATGCTACAAGTCTTCTGGAGCAAAAGACTTTTAGCGTACAAGCCTCCTGCTTCAGAAGAATATATAAGGAGTTTTATACCACTGAAACGACACACACACATACATACTGTATGTACGTGTGTATGTGTAGCAGCAGCAGCAGCACTGCATATGTACATGTGAGCACATGTTTAAGTCTATGTATGGATACAAAAAAGGTATGAATGTGTAATTTTGTATTTTTTGTGATACATGAACATGTGCAGATTGTGAAAAGCCGGTTTTCTCCCTAAAGAAAACACACTCTGTATTACCTAACTTATGGACAAATTTGGCTTTAGCAACCAGAATATTGCTGTCCATTTAAAGTGCTGCTGTGATTTACTTTGGTTATCTTGCACCATTGTAGCAGTAACTTCAAAAGTAAACTATTGATGAGCATTTTCTTGCAAGCTCAGAAACATCTGGAATCTTTGATTATCTTAATCCATACCCCAGATCTGACAGATTTCCTGCTATATCTTAATATATATTAAAATGTACAATTGAACAAATAGATTTATTGGCAAGGTTGAAAAGAATGAATTTAATGCTCCATTTTAATAATTATATACATTTTTAAATAATGCCTCCCTAATCAGATTTATTTTTTACTTAAATTGCTAAGAATTTGTGTCTTAATATTAACATTAATCCATACATATTTTCAGTTGAAAGAGTATGCCATAAAACCCCCCATAGTTTCACAAATATACAAAAGTTGAAAAACATGCCTCGTTAAAGTGTAATTAGAAAACATCCTGCACGTTTCTACATAGCATGCAGCATTAGGCACCGAACCATGTTACCAAACCGCGTCATGTCTCCTCCAAACCCTTTGCTGCATGAATATTGAGAGCCTGTTAATTATTTAGATTGGAGGTGTAACGATACATGTTTGGATATTTGCACTTCTTCGCTTTTGATTTGAATTCCCAGTGGAGTGGAGGTGAAAGCTGTCGACTAGCTGTGTCTCATCACGTTGGATTTTTTTTTTAAAATCAGATGGCGGAACAAATCTCACATCAAGATGTACCGGTGTGTTTTAGGAGTCCTAAAAACGAGGCAAGAGAAGCAAGAATTTGCTTTTTACACAAAATGAAAATTACTTACTTGTTGAAACATGAACTACACGCTAATAAATGTTATTTTGTATATTTCCCTGGTATTGTTAGCCGTAGTTATGTCCAGAACATTGTTGTTTTCCACTTTACAATGCTGTATTTTGACGCAGTACTGTCTGAATTTAGAATATTCATTTCACTTAAAATATGAGCAGATGCAGTCACGCTGAAAACAAAAGCTTGTTTTGTGCAATTTCGCAGAAAAAGTATAAAATAACACGTAAGAAAAAGCGCAGACACAGCAGCTTAAGGTCACATATGTTGCATTCATTAAACTTTAATAAGCTCTTACCTTGCACAGGCTCACAGAAGAGAAGAGGGAAGCAGTCCTGAGCGCCGTGTCAGCCAAATGAACAATTTCCCACTCAAGCCTCTTCTCTTCAGGTCACCCTCTGTTCACATCTTGATTGTGTGGATGTGTATTGAGGCTGCAGACTTGTGTATTCGCCTAGGCTTATCCCCTGTCAGCTGATTATTGCTCCGCGTTACCAACTCCATCAAAAGGTGACACTTGCAGCTTTTAAGAGGAAAATTTAATTGCGGAGGGTGTGGAGTTCAAGCCGCTGGACGGGCACTTCAGTTCAGGATGTAAAAATAGAAGAATACTTATCTCATGTTTGTTATTTGGCAGTTTTGCAAAAACCAAATATGGACTCTGATTTATTTCTCTTCATAATAATTACAACCCACATGACAGATGACCTAAGGCCTCATCCAACGCGACATCGCAGCTTTTCCGCCTACATTTCTTTTGTTCTTTGAACACATTGTTGAATTTTATTTTGATGATCGCAACAGTTTCATATCGGCCTATTTATATAATGTGCTTTAATATGGCTTTTATGGGCAACACTAGGAATAAGTGCACCCAACTCAACCTACCCAGGCTCGGATTATTTATTTGGCTTTTTGTGCGGAGAAGTGTTGCGCTGTTTCCTCCCCGGTGTCTCCGCTCTGGTTGCAGCCATGAAGTTACACTCATCCCCCGCCTCCTCCAGGCAGCACCGGCCCACATACCTCTGTATCTCTGTGTGCGCTTGTTTGCTTAAGCTTGCGAATCACGGTTTGTTTTGCTTTGTCGCGTTTGCACAACGAAACGCACGCCTCAAAAAAGCGCAATGTTACAAAAGTAAATACTAGAAATACTAGAAAGGCAAATATATGCACGTATAAATCAGGTAGGATGCATAATTAGAAAAGATTAGTTATGGGAAATAAAGAGTCAAGACTGGATTTTGAATATGTTACTCTAAACAAAATTTTGTTAGAAGATTGCTGATTAAGAGCTCATAAGTGACTTGTATCATGGTGATAAATTCAGACATATCTCGTAAAGTCCATCTTAAAGAATGAACTGAATCAGATTATAGGCTATACTTGAAGTTGTAAATTGTCAGTTTTCTAATAAGCCACTTCAGAAAACTATCGTCTCTTCTGAGATCAAACACGGGGAGAAAAAACAACCCCTAATGGACTGTTGTCATTGTTGTGTGGTCCAATGCCTTTTTGTGGATTCCCGTGTTATTTCAAGCACCAGTGACCAGCCGAAGCTCTTGGCTGGGCAGTCAGACATGTATTCAGCAGTTAATCTGACGGAGCATCTCGGAGTTATGTGTATTGGAGCGGCCCATTGTTTTCCTCTATAGATTAGCCGCACAAGTACCTCACATAATCGAAAGGTTATAGACAGACTGTCATTGCTTTACACTCCACTAACAGACTACTAGCACAAAGATTCAATAAAAGTCCCCCAGCATGATGTTTTTGAACAATATATTTACTTCCATTAAATAAAACACAATAGTTTTTTGAATGTTGGAAAAAAAAAAAAAAACATAGTTCCGTACCAAATAGTATACACAGAGCAAAAAACCAAATAATTTGTCGCAGGAACATTTTTGATGCGTCTTTTTAAATCCAGAATTGCTATTCTAAATCGATATTCACACAGACATTAATAATAAATTTATAATATGTTAGAAACACACAACTGGTGCGTTTTAGTATGTACATTCCCTTTTGTTTGCAAGCAAAACATGATTCCTTTTTAGAGATTTTTTTTTTTCCACATGCGTTGATAAATTGAACCTGGAGAGGACGTGGGGTTATAGCGCATTCGCCTCGACAAACAGGAGATGATAATTCAAATATATATACAACCTTTTCAGTCAACAGGTACCGTCCAAAAATCCACCAGAAAACCCTTTTGACGAGTCATGAAAAATAAAACAGGCCTTTTTTTCTTTTTTCTTTCTTTCTTTCTTTTTTTTTTTTTTTTTTTTTTTTTTTTTTTTTTTTTTTTTTTTTTTTTTTTTTTTTTTTTTTTTTTTATTTTTATTTATCTTTTTAAATTAAATTTTGATATGTAAAA
>VUQS01011320.1:14655-25084 GCA_015108495.1 Heterochromis multidens
AAAAAAAACTTAGAAAAAAAAAAAAAAAAAAACAGCCTCTGAAAGAAAGACAAGGCAGAATGAGAGTGAAGGAGGAAGTACCCCATCAGTGAGCTTGTGACAGTCACAGCACTGACAGAGGAGAGAGGGGAGTCATTCATAAAAGCGGCACATGACTTCATGACTGTTACATACTTGTACTGCTGTGACCGCGATTGTCTGAACCAAAAGTGACTCAAATTCTGAGCAGCACAGGTCTAAAAAGGTTTCATTTCCTTGAGCAACGTGTTGATCAAAAAAACAAAAGAAAAATACCCACAAATGTTTTTTTGCATGTTTCATTTAAAAACCAAGACGGAAACATCAGGATGTAAACTAATCTGAGTGAATCATCTTGTTTGACAACAGTTATCATCACAGATAAGTAAAACAGAAACTCCACCCAAATACATGAGCTGTTTTTTTTTTTTTTCCAAACCCAAAACCAAAAAGCATGCTTCACCACAAACCCAGTAATCCATATTATATAACTTGACCTCAACTGATAGAATCAATCTTGTTTATTGCCACTGAGGCTGACAGTTAAAAACTAATGGCTCTCTTACAGTCTGCTTGTAACATCCAGCTGGCACATTGTAGCTGCCAACACTCAGGCAGAAAACAAACCTAAGAGTAACAACACAAGCACTGTACACAAACCTCCTTTAACGAATACCACCATGCCCACTTGGATGCATATAAGCCAGGTTAAATATTACCGACTCCTACCTGGGCATCATCGCGAGTCTGCCAGTCTTTCCCCAGCCCTCTCCCCTCTCTCTCTATTCCTCTCTTGTTTCTCCTCTCCAAGTCAAACCAGGTTCTAAGAATAGCGGTGAACTAAATTCACACAACAACATGAGACTATCAGGTGATCGCAGGAACACTGTGTGTGCTGGACAGTACCGAGGCGGCAACAGCACTGAGCCTGGACTACTGACAGCCAGAAAGCGCTGTGATAAGAGAGTGACAGTAGGGATTTGTGTGTGTGTGTTGTTTCTGAATCCCGCTCTTTTTTTGTTCCTCTCTCTCTGATTTCTCTGTCTTTCTCTAATTAATTTAAACATGAAGTTTGTCCTCTTAAAAAAAAAACAAACAAACAAACCACAGGATAATAAAGAGCATAGAGATGCCAAACCTTGTAAATAAAGTTTCCCAGAACTTGATTTCTCTGCAATTATTTTTTCAGAGGAATGGGTCAGCTTATTTAGGCTCTAGCAAAGTAGAGCTAAAGCATGATGGCCTTCAGTACAGAGGACTGATATGTCAGCCATCACAACCATTCAGGCATAAAATGTGCATGTGAGAGTGATGCAACTTTTTATTTTTTTTTTTTTTTTGGGTGGGGGACTAAATATCAGCTTAATCCAAATGGGTTTCCATGCAAGCTTATAAACTCGGGTCACAACCTAAAAATGGTCACTGCCCTATTTAAACACTATGGAAGTTTCTTAAATGTTAAACTAAATTCCTTGCCACATATTCTCCAGTAATATCAACTTGATATAACCAAATCGCTGACGCAAAACCTTCCATGGCTGCTCCACGGAAGGTGTAAACTGATAAAGGTCAAAACATGGCAGCCTCGATTCCTAGACTGTACTGAATCAAACATCAGTCTCTCTCTCTCTCTCTCCACTAGAATGTGTGTGTGTGTTAGAGACAGAGAGACAATTACATAAACATCCCCTCAGTCTAAGCTGTGACGTTCTTCCGGCTGTGCGTGACAGAGGATTCTGATAGGTGCAGCAGCTTGTGTTTTAAAAAGATATTTCTGCAGCATTTCTGTAGCCAGCAACTGCAAAAGGGTCAACAGTGAGATAAAATAGGACAATTTCTACAGTTAAAAAACATCGTACGGCATTTTGCAATTTAACTGAAAGTCTAATGCAAGTTCAAGCTAGTTGGAATTTCACTGCATGGGCTTGAAGTCAGGGATGTTGGTGACCAATTTACTTGTCATTTAAAACGAGAGAGAGGGAAGAAAAAAAAAATTAGACCAACTAACTAGTCTTAAAGTAAGAAAACACTCAGGAAAAATTAATAACTAATCACAATCTGATAGTCCAGGATAAACGTACAGATATTGCATGCGTATTTAAAATGAACACTAAATTACAAGCTGAAATGTGTGGCACTTTTCATAACATCACACGCACGTTAGATTAGTTTGCTCAGTGATGCTAATGTTAGCAGAACCAGCCTTCCTTCCTTAATGTGGTTACGCACTGGTTCAGTTGTGTGGTTATATGTTTACTTGGACACAGCAGACAAACAACCGCTCATTTTCTACATCAATGTAAGGCACAACTGCACTGGTTCATTCAGCACTCATCTGCTTCCACCTCACTTTTTTACAGCTTCCCATCAGAGGGCCGTCTGTCAGGGCTACAGCCCCGGGTAATGTCGGATGGCGTTGCAGCATCTTAGAACCAACAGGCACTTAACTGACTTGCAAGGGCAGCTATACTGAACATCTTGTTGCCTATATGCACAAATCCCTACTTTAAATTTTAGAGTATAAAGTGCAATTTGGCAAATATTGAACAGAAACAGGGAAGTAAAGTGGCAACATGACCAATGTCAAGCGTGAAGACTAAACCCACTGACCCCAGGGTTATGTGGAACAGCAAGCAAACAACACCAAGAAGAATCTAGATAAAGTAAGGTGAGCTTTCCATGAGGGCAGCCTGATCTGTGATGACTTCAGTGATCATTACACAGGAGTACTACTGAAGCCATATCTGAACACTCTTGTACTGACAGCATAGCAATGCTGTATTTAGCTCCCACCACAGTTCATGTACCTTAACAAGCTGCCTAATGTATAACATGTATGAGTACCAGCAGCACCCACCAGTTGTAGGCTATAGGTCATTCTGTGCTGTCATGCTACTTTCCCATTATGGCACACGTGCAATACAAACAACTATATATATATAAATCAGTGCCCCTGAAACGTAGTTAACACATCTAATCTTTCAGATATATCTACCCTTTCATCAGCTCGTATGGTATGCATACATTCTTAGAAAAGCAGACAAGTGCTAATACTTCCCAAGAAGTAGAAGATACTTCTGCCTACTTGTCAAATTTGAAACCTTCCCTGTAGGAATTGGTGTATCTGTGTAATACTGTCCGGGCTGAAAATTATCACACAACAGAACCGACACTTGTCTGTTGCTGGAGAGGCCCAACAGAACACAGTCTTGACTTCATGGAACAAAGGTTTATTAAGTCTCTTTATTTATTAAGTCTGATTAAGTCTTCCTATTATCTGTAAGCAAACTATTCTTTCATTGTTGAAAAATTTATCTAAAATAATAATTAAAATAATTTACAATAAAAATAATTAGAAGGCCCGGGCTTCCTGGGGGGTGGGAGGTACAATCACAATACAGTTTACTTGTTGTCACATTCACACGCCAGAACAGTTGCTAAACTATTAATTGTTTTGTGGTGACTACGTTCTAGTAAGCAACAACTGCCTTAAGGAACTAGCCCACATGCTCTGAAAACACCTGACTACCTGCATATCAGCTAGTTTCTCTGCTGATTATGTAGCATTAAGGACTTCTGCATTCCAGCAATCACATGATACTGAGAGCCTGAAAATTCTGTGTTCACACAGGGACTAGCTGATTGAATACAGGCACATGTGTAGGCAGATATCATATATAATCAATTAGTTGTAAAAAAAAACAAAAAAAAAACAAACATAAAAATGTATTTGTTAACTGCAAATAAAGAAATAAGCAGAGTCCTGTCTAAATGTATTCTGTGACAATATTCATGTTTTATGTGGACTGTTTCTGCCAGTGGGAACACAATTTATTTAGTTGTTTCTTCTACATTTAATTTTATCTTACTATACACATGTTGTGTATTTATCTTTACCCAGTGAGTATGTGTACACTGTGGGTTAATCCTGTGTCACAACTTCTGAATCAGCAACACATGACAGAAAATGAGTGGCAGTTGTGTTTAGAGTATCGAGTGTATGACTATGTCTCACAAAGAATCACATGAACGCATCATCAAGTTGAAGAGCAGTGGTGGAAGTCACGTAGAAATTGGGCAAACGGTTAGTGCTGCACATGGAAATAAAAATCTAGTAAGCAAAAAGATAGATCATATGATAGAGATGATCAGTTTCACCTCTAAAAGCAAAAAGATAATACTACCAGTCACAAGGATAATTTCACTGCATCAAACCACCTCCCTCATCACACTCCCTGTCATTTCTTCCTTTCAACTTCTTTCTCATTTAGAGACTGAAAGTAGGCCAAGTTAATGTGAATTTCTTGACTTTCAAAATTCCAGTAAACTACTCATACTGCTGGGTATCAATGAATATTCAATGCCTCATCAATATGTTTGCTATGTGCTGATAAGAGTTAGTGATTTATTTTAGATGACTTGCATGGAAAAGCTTCTTAAATTTATATTTAAGGTAAATAGGAAAAAAAAGTATAGTCATATTAAAAAGTATAATGATCAATACAGATAGTTTTTTTTACTCCCCAAAAATGTGTTTCTGCATCAGCTCCAAGTATCCAGTGCATAAAAAATGAAAATATAGTTTTCTCCTATGTTCTCAGTTTGTAGAATCTGTAATGTATTGGTATGGTCACATGCTAACTTGCTATAAAGCAGAAATGTCAAACAACAAATCAGTCATAAATAAACTAATAACTGACCTTACTACTGTGCAATGCCATCATCCTAGCATGCAACAGTATGTGCAGGGGTGTAAACAAGTACCTAATTGGTCATAATTCTTATTGTCACAAAAGACCATGTTGTTCACTGAAGTGTAAAAAATTTTAAGAATAAATTTCATCCCTGAGGACACAAGTTTCTTGATTTAAAATTTTTTTTGGAAATGTCAGTGGGTTTACACCAGACTTACAATTCCCACTTCTGTGAGTATGCAAGGGTCCACGGGTCTGCAGGTGGGTATAATCCCAGCCTGAAGAAGCATCCACACAGCAAGTGACTACCAGCAACATGGTAACTAGAGACCATAAAAGTCTTATCAACTTCAAGCAACCACAGCCAAACGACTGCTGGTGATGCAAAGTCGGGAGGCCTTGTATAAAACTTTTTAAGGCTAGGGATATATAAGGCAATGATAATGACAACAAAGGATACTGTTGATTTACATATGCCCGAAGGGCAAATACATTAGAGGGTTACCTAGGCAAGTGGAAACTGGAATGTCAATTAGAGACAAACTACAGCCGAGAAGTGCTTTCTGTATGGACGCCCCTTTAGTACTTAAACTTAGTATGAGCTTCACACAGCAGTCAATTGTTTGATCCATATGGTGTTTGCAGAGAAGCCGCATGTTCTGGCCACATAGGAAGGACAATTCAAACTCCCAATTCAACGTGTGGTTTAAGTCAATACATCCTAAATGTTTAACTAATTATTTTTCTTCTTTCAGCTGCTCCCTTTAGAGGTAACAGTGGAGTATCTGCCTCCATCTCACTCTATCCCTTGCATCCTCTTCTGTCACACTAACCTGCATGTCCCCTTCACTATACCCATGAGCCTCCTCTGTGGCCCTCCTCTTTTCCAACTGTCGAACACCTCCATCTTTATCATCCTTTGTCCAATAAATCCACTATCCCTTTTCTGCGAATGTCCAAACCATCTCTCTAATTTCGTCTCAAGTACATGTTTAATTAATAAAAATCAGCAATATGTCTGCTTAGATTTCAAGGCTAACCCTGCTAGGATACTGTAGGTAATGGAGAACAGCTATTTCACTGCCAAAAACATTTTGGGAAAACCTCTGCCGCTATAATTTTCATTCTGGGAGCACATGTAGACATAATTACACTGACAGTAACTGTTTGGCTCACAGGACATAATAGAAATTTAATATCAAACTAAACATCACATACTGAAAAGTTTGTGACGAACACAAGTATGTTTGCTCACCGCTGCGAGTGTATGATGCCCGTGCAGCTTTTATGCAAAATTATGTTTACTATGACCCTGCAGTTCTAAGAAGCTCGAGTGTGGCCACTTGAAATAGCCCCGATTAGAACCTGATGACAGCCACTGTCTTTACAGAACCTTGGCATGCCTGCAGCATTCACACAAGCATGCACACAGTGAAGAAAGCGGACCTGCAAAAAAAATCCTATTCAAAAGTTGAGGTGTAGCTGACTGTATATTATACACTATAGAGTAACTTTACTGACAGAGTGCTTAACAGAAAGTAAGCAGACACATAGCAGAGCAGAACAACTATACACAAAAAAGCATTGATGGGTTTTGCATTTTAGATGAGTCAAGCTGGGAATTTATTAAGATAGTGATGTGATAAAAGGGTTAAGACAGGAAGAGGCAGGACAAGTGGTCACATGTAGATTCAAAACTTTAGATAAACAGCAACAAGATACAAGAGAAGTGTGCATTACCTCAAAAAATACAAAGTCTGCATCTTCATCAACAAGGTCTCTTTATTTATCCACCTCTTAGCCTTTTGCCAGCAACTTTGGCAGCCATGTGATCACCTAACAAATATGACAGCCTGAGATTGATGAAAGCCTCACATGACACACCGAGTTATGAAAGTACGCAATGGAGGAAGGACGCCTTGCCAATCAGGAACCTGAGACACGACTTCTCCCAAACTATAAATAAAACATTTAAAGATAAATCCTACGGAGTGAAAAATTTACTCCAGCAAATGCAACATCATGCATTTTCACAGGTTGTAATGCATAAGCATGTCAAACATGATTTACTAAGTCTACATTACATTATACTACATTTTATTTTAAATTCACCAAAGAGTTGTATTATTTTTTCCAGACTGATGACCCTTTCATACCAACTTGGGAAATAGGCAAGTCCTGGTTTACCAAAAGAAATTTTTGATTCCAGAAATCTATTTACATATTAAACATAAAACTTAAAAGTCATGTAAACCTGCTTTTACTCTCTTACTCGTATATTGAGTCTGTTAGTCCAGGTCAAGTAGGAAGTTTCCTCAGCAGGCTGCCAGGACAAGCAGTTTGAGTGTGGGTGGGAGGACAAAGCTACTGGCTAACGATCAGGCCTCAGACTGGCTACAGGATGAGCCAAAGGCTTTCGGTGTAATGTACAGTATGCTGTCCCCAGTCAGGTGCCGCAGCCAGGGAAACAGGAGAGTCTTTTTAGGCTTTCCTCTCAGGATGAGCCAACCTGCTGCCCTCTGTGGTATTCTGGGGGGCACAGTGGTGTGGTGTGGTGTGGCAGAGCATGGTGTGGGTGATGCATTATGCAGACCAGAGGGTTGCTTAATCTCTTCTGGATATTAAAAAATATGTAAACAATAAACCTGCTGTACAAACTGCATAAAAACACAGTTTTAATGTTGTCACTAGTTTAAATCATTCCAATGATGCATAACTGTTATGAGCTAAATCTAACCCAAGACTATTTGTGAAATCATATTTTCTTAGCATATTTTTTTATTTTGATCTCAGAACTGGTGTCACATTGGGGTAACGCTTTTTTTCCCCCCAACCTGTCAGAGGTTTTAAGGCCATCTTCTTTAAGGTCTTAAATGAAGACCTCAAAGAAAACGGACAGCAACACCATGCCCAGTCAACTTTATTCATTATCTGATTCTCTCACATAAGCAGCTCTGAATGCAAGGGCAAGTAGGTCAGCAGTTCTTTTTAAAATATTACTTATTCTGTGAACATCATCATTTCTGCAGGCCAACTCTGTCAGTAGACTGCAGTCATATCTTATCCTCTGCTCTGTCCATCTTCCAATTTTGCATACTCGGTTGCTAACCACTTCATCCACCAACTCATTTGTTCCAAATGGATCCACTCTGCCCAATCAGATTCACCTCTTTTAGACAATCTAGTCAATGTTCTCCTCTTCCCTTTCATCAGTTTCCTTTTATCCAGAATCTCCTATAACTTAATGCTGCATCCTAGCCTATTCTTGCTACCACACAAGTGTCCTCTCCAACCATGTCTCCGCACAGTTCTGTCCTCTCTAGAGCATTTCATGCTTGATGAATGGGGAGCTTATGCCAGAGGTATGAAGAGCACAGCTGACCACTGAGCTAACAGAAAAGCCTGCTGCCTGCCTGTTTGCTCTGGGATTGATGCCAGTCAGCCCCCTGCCCCTCCACGCACACACACACACACACACACACACACAGATTGTATTTATATCACTGGGTACAGGGCACCTTTATGGCAGTGGAACGTGCTCTGGCTCAGGCATGGGCCAAAGTGCAAGCAGCACCACAAGGAGGTGAGCTTTCAGGTAAATATCTCCCCCATGAGTGACAAGGTGGGAGAGACATTTTGCAACACCAGTGTATTTAAAACTTTAGAGCACAATTTCCAATGGTGGCAGACCTGACCCTGAGTGTGTGAGAGAAAATACACAGGGAGACTGCAAATCAACTCACCTCCCATTCAGCTTAATGATTCAGTGCCATGTCAGGTTGAATGTAACCTCAGAGTATACAAATGAGTTCTGCAGCTTACATCGGTTTTAAGACTTTGTTTTTAAAGATTATGTGTGGTAACAATCAGCATATATGCTAGGGATGCACAATCGCAAACCCGACAGTACTGGGCAACGTGTCACCGCAATACTGTGAGATAAATATTTTTTCTGTCAACATGTTGCTTCTATTTTCAATATGCCTTACCAGATCTTTAAAGGATGAATATCTAAGAGCACTGGTGTTTGGAACTGATAAATGTGTTCTATATCTGCATGAGAAAGAATATGATTATCTGCTTTGGTGGATGTGGGACACCAGTGCCCACGAGTGCAGGAAATACTACAATCAGTACAAGCCATCTTGCATTTGTTATAAGCATCACTGCTCCAAGTAAACTCGAGGCACTTGCCTACATCACTGCAATGTTAGGTGATATTCAGACGCCATGTAGCGCTATTTCAATAAAAACAGTCCACCGATACAGAAGCACGGTTTGGGATGCATCTGCGGCCGACTGAAGCGATTACATGTGCTTCCATTAAGAGCACACGGTGTCCTCCTCCTGTTGTCTGGCGGAGTGTACAGTAACATCAGCAAAGCCGAGGGATGATACTTGTACTTTGCTCCAAGTTATCAGGCTGCTATAGCTCAAGATGAGCTACAAAAGAGCGCAACTGTACTGTCACGTGTGACTCGTTTTCTTGCCACAATGCTGTTACCACAGAAACAGAAAGGGGAAAGAGGAGGGGGGGGGAGCACGGGGGGGAGACAAAGAGAAAGCAAGACACCGCTTCTTCAACTTGTGTTCAGGCGTTTTTTCACCTGCACTGTGACATAAATAGTTTTTAAAATGAGCAAAAAGTGATGACTGACGAGGAGAGTCGTCCCACCAAGGCAGCGCGTGCAGCAGCCTCGCTAACGTCCAACAGCTAGCCCTAGCATGCAGCTAATCGCACCAACAAGGCACAACACGTCTCTGACGGTCCTCCGCTCTTTCCCTGCACCGATATCAAATCAGCCGAACCACACAGCGTTCATCTGCAAAGTGCTTCTGAGTTCAAAGCAAGCGTTGCTCCAAAAACGCCGTCACACCTCCAGACGTCAAAAAGAAAGTCATAAATATCATTAACGTACACACAAACCACACAGACAGAGACACACGCACACAATAAGCTACCTGAAAGCTGGGTCCTCTTTGCTACACCTCGGGGGCGGCGACGAAAACGCATTTCTCTTGTTAAAAAGTTTTTGGAAGAGAGTCGGAGGCATTTTGTACCAAAATAAAATTCGGTACAGAAAGTCTCTTTCCTTTTCAAATCCACGAGCAAATCTTGTTCCTTGTAACTGTCTCCATGGGTGTCACAGTCATATGACACGCATTAGTCACAGCAGCAGCTTGGTAACCCACTACATTTTTGTGATTGGCTCGCCGAGCGCTGCTGTTACAACAAATTACCTGATTGGCTGATATTTTTGGTTTAAGTACCACGTGGTGAGTGGATTCGCTGTGTTGATATTTTGTCGGGAATCGTGACGGCATGAAATTTATTCACAAAACAAGAAAGAAAGAAAGAAAGAAAATAAAGTATCCAAGTGCGACTGCTGAGCGGCTTGACACGCACGGTCAGATATCCTTGAAAGACCCAGTTGAGAAAATAATTAACTGTAAAAACCTTAAACGTGTTAAAATACAGTACGAGGGATACCCACAATAAGCAATTTATTTAGTTTATAGTTAAATTCTTTTTTTAGACATTTTCTGATTCAAATAAATATGCAAATTTGGAGGACCAAAGACAAATATACACACAAATATAGAAAAAGGAAACATAAAATACACGTCTTGTACATTTAAACTTTGCTTTTAACTCATTCTACATTTAGAAAGCCTATAGTAACACATTCCACAACAATAAATACAAATGCAGACAA
>VUQS01011322.1:4518-17517 GCA_015108495.1 Heterochromis multidens
ACCCGACACCCCCCCCCCCACCCCCAAAAAAATAAAAAATAAATCTGATCTGCAATCAAGTTAAAACATTTCAGATTCATGACAATAGTCAAGTACTAAGAGTCAAAGTGTATACATTTCTGCTTTAAATCAACTGTAATCCTTGACATAACTACCTTTAATACAATCGTTGAACTCTGCCTGTTATTGTTAGATAAAGTTTACAAAATTAGACTACATTTCTCCTGAGACTACATTTCCCCTGAGGCCCCTCCCCCCACCCTCAAGGGTTTACCCTCACCCCTTCTCCATCTGCCATCATCAAAAACTCAAACACTCCAGTCAATTTGGGACAAAACAATCCAGCAGGTTTCACTCCACTATGACCTGGTTTTTCTATGTGTTTGTTAAGTAGCAAACTGATGGCTGAAAATCTTGCAAGCTTATAATGGACTGATCATCTGTCAGAAAACTGAGAAATAAGCAATGAATCACTGATGCACTATACCTTGACCTGCTCCTTTGCCTTTTTTGTAGCCCCTCTCACCAGCATTCTGTTTCACCTGCTTAATCAATATTTATCATCTTTCTCTCACTCCTTTCCTCCCTCTTCCTCCTCCTCACCCTCCCTTCCCTTGTTATCGCTCCATCAAAAAGCAGAGGATATAAATACCTTTTAGCCTGGAGAAGGTTAATTAGTAGAGGGATTTCCAATTAGCTTATCATCTCTGTATGGGGCGTAACTAGGCTGCAGCCGGGGGCGTCTTTGGGTAGGAGGGTGGTGGGTTATGAGAGGGTGATCAGGTGGTGGCTGGGTAGAAAGGTGTAGCAGTAAGTGGAGAGAAATCAAGAGAGATGAGTGGCATTGGGTGAGTGAGATAAATGAAGAAAATACAAAGAAAGCAACAAACTGAACCATGTGAAATATGGGCATTAGCAAAATTCCAGGCTTTGGGGCCAGGGACACAGGATAAAAGATGGATGTAGATACCGTGACATCATCCACTGATTTATAAAGTCCTGTTTTGAAGCCTCAAGATCAGCAGTTTTCACCACTGGCATCTTGGTTACAAAAAATAAAACAAACAAAAATAAAACAAAACAAACAAAAAGAAGATGTAATGAGAAGGGGCTGACCTGACTGTGAAACCACTTCCTCATTGGCTTATTGGGATAATTCTCCTTTTTGAAATATAGTATGACCAAGATGTACAAAATAGACATTTTGTTTTTATTCAATATGACCTGAAATAAGAATAAGAAGAATAAGAAGAACTTTATTGATCCCAAAGGGAAATTCATAAGTCTGACATAGCTCATCTGCTATTAGTATGAGAATTGTAAAGCCTGATGGCTGTGGGTGCGAATGATTTTCTGTAGAGAGGAGTCTTCCAGTTGTGGTCTGATCTGCCAAGAGGTGTTAAGGCAGTAGCTCTGTAAGGTGTACAGCAGATCAAGGGTTTTATTTTTTCTGGTAGGACAGTCAACAAATTTGTCAATCCAGTCAGGTGGGAGGAGAGGGAAACATGATTGAAGTCTCATGGAGAGTGCCTCTGGATGTTTAGTCTGTATCCTAGCAACAGTTTCATGGAGAACTTCACATGGAGCTTCAGCTGTTGCTTTGGGTGGAATGTACACAACTATTGTTATGATATGACTGAATTCTCCTGGCACACAACATGGCCGCATACCAACTGCCAACAATTCAACGTTAGGACAACACATCCTCTCCTTGACAGTGACATGCGCAGGACACACACCATCTCTGGTCCACAAACAAAGCCAGAACCCCACCTTCATTCCCACCAATAGCTTCAGCATCTCCATCCAACCGCATGAGGGTGAAACCAAGCAGATCAACATTGGAGTCTGAGATGTTTTGGTTCAACCATGCTTCAGCAAAAAACACATGAAGCTGCACTCTCAGTATACCCTATGAGTCCTCACCAACATCTCCAGCTCATCACCTCCGTTGGGCAGAGAGTCGACACCTCCCATGATGACCGCTGGCAGAAAGGGCCCACATCTCCACCACCAAGCCTTCACCCCTGCACCACCACAGCAACCACAAAAACACCTCTCCATCTCAGCTGGAACAGGGTGGCATCTCCCAGACTTGCTCAGTTTCAATGAAAAAAAAAAAAAAAAGCTCTCCTCTTGAATAAACTCTTCTCCCTACAGAAGTATCCATCAGTACTTGAAAAAAAAAAAAAAAAAAAAAAAAAGAAAAAAAAAAAAAAAAAAAGTTATAAAATCACAAAAAGCATTCCATTTGTGAAGACATGTGACTTAACAGTTTCTCTCCATCAGTGTGGTATCAGTGAAACAGCAGAAATGGCAAATTGCTGTGTTTTTGCCCACAAATGTACATTATCTGGGCCTCATTTGAACATTTTCTGCAACTAAATGTACAAAACGTCAGATGTTGAGAGGTTACCATGAAAAAACATGTTTTTCCTACTCTACCTTTTTTAATTTCCTCTCTTGGTGTTTCTATGGCAACTAAGAGCCTTTCTGCTGGGAGTCTGTCTGCTGATGCATTGACTTCCATCAAATCCCTCTCTCTGTCTTTGTTCCTCTCACTCTCTGTATGTGAACCCACCTTCACCCCTGTGTGACCAACACTGCACTTTTAACATGTAATCTCACTCAACGTTAATTCATACAAACTAGTAACAGCAATTTCATTCCCCTAAGGGAGCATCAGCAGAAACAGCACAACAACCAAGGTTCTCAGCATTAAACCAGTTGTTGTGCACCACCTGTTGCTTCCCATATCCATCTTCCTTAACCTTGGCACAATCTAATTTTTGCACTGTGTCCTAAACATTTATCAATTCAAGTAGAACAAGGTGAAAGATCACCAGGTAATAAAAGCTTGGAGACTTGGACTTGACAATGAATTAAGCAGTGATCAATGTGTGAGACAATGGCACTATTTGATACTTCCAAAACACCTCAAAACTTTAAAAAACAAAAATTCATTAAGAATGGAATCGTACTGGGTTAGTACATATTTAATGTGGGTATGTGTGGTTTTCTTTTTTGTTTGTTTTTTACTAGACTACTTTTACTAAAACTACTTATCTATTGGTGTAATGTAAAATAATCTTAATATAGCTTGTAATCTGACATACTGCTCAATTTTAAAGCTAAAATAATAACTAAAATTACCAAATATTTTTTGCTAGTTTACCCATGTTTGGAGGAAATTTCTGTATCGGTGGATTTATAACAAATTTAAAGTGAAATGCAGCCCCAAGCCATGACAGAGCCTCCACCATGTTTTACAGATACTCAGTGTTATACCTCTCTTCTGACCTCCTCCATGCATACTGGTGACAATTTAAACCCAGACTTTCAAGTTTGGATCCATCAATCTATAAGACCTGTTGCCACTGATTTTCAGTCCAGTTCTTGTGTAATTTGGCATACCTGAGTTTTTTTCTCCCCATTTCCCTTCCTTAAGAATGGCTTCTTGACAACCACCCTTCCACTGAGACCATTTCTGGTGAGGCTTCAGTGAACAGCAGATGGATCAACTGAAGGGCCAGATGCATCTCTGAAGTACTGTGTCAGGTCTTTCCTGGATTTTTTCCCCCATTTCTAATGGAAATGACTTGCAGATACTGTTCATCTACTGTAAATAGTAGATGAAACCTGCCACTTCTTCTTTTGTCCTCCACTTGTCCAGTTTCCTTAAATTTGTTTAATGACACTGCACACTATGCCAAGATATGTCAAGTTTTCAGCTAATAGCTCTTTGGGAATCACCTTGTTCGTGCAAAATACTATTTTATGTCTGTCAAACTGTGTTATCTTTGGCATTTTTCATAGATTCCACTAAAGAAATGGGAACAAATTATGTGTTTTAGTGACAGGCTGCTAGTAACAAAGTGCCTAAAGATACAATTTAAAATTGGTTCTTTGCTAAGTTGTCTGTTATGTGTAGCTGCAAAACACGTTGATCCCTTGATTTAGGAGCCTTTTTTATGCTTGAACAATTCATAGGTCAGTGTTAAGTGGCTTAACAAGCAAACAAAAAAACATTCCCTTGAAAATGGTGAGGTACAATGACTGGACTGAAAATGAGTGAAAAAGCAGCCAATGTCCAATGAAAAACTCTGAAAGACCTTCAGAAAGCCTGGAGAACTATTGCTCAATCCCACTTTAAAAAAAAATAGAAGAAAGTCTGGCTCCTTGGAAGCAAAACATAAAGAAATGAAGGTCAAAACTTTTGCACATCACTGTAACACATTGATTTTCCAACTTCTGCCCTAATGTGTCTTTCTTATCTGTTGTTACAGCCCTGTATCACTGGCTTCCTTTTACTAGTAATGCAATTGTTTGTTTTTGTAGTCCAAGTTATATGTGCAAGCTCCTGTTCCTGACTGGTGTTTCCACTTGGCTCCAGTTTGCACGATCATCTGTGATTTCGACCCGAGACCTCTCGCAACCCTGGTGAGAATTATACTGCCTAGACCAGTTTTCTTTAACTGAGGTTTCTTTAACTGTGCCACTGCAAGTAGAGCATGGACATCCAAGGAGAAAGTGTGACACTAAGTTAAATGAATGTGTTTTTGGAAGGGAAAATGAAGTTGCTGGTGCTATTGTGTTGACCTTAATTTCACTAAAAATTTAACTTGGGTCAGTTTTTATTGTTAATGACTGGTAAAAAATTGTGTGGGACGTTGGTTTTTTTCGGCTTCTGAAGTTGGGGCTTCCCGAAAAAGTTTGAGAACTACTGCACTAAACCAAAGCAGCTCACACTGAATCACAGCTGCCCTGAATGAGAAATTGGCTGCACTTTGAAGCAGCTGCAGGGATTACAGTTGCAGTTTGGCTGTAGCACTGATCTAGTCATGGTGGAAGCCAAGATGAAAGAAGAGCAGTCAAGATTATAGGCTGAACATAAGCCAAGTGGAAGCACCAACCAGCTACAAGCCCTTGCACATACAAATGTGAATCCAATAACAGAGTAATTCACACTTTAAGAGAGGAACAGCCACATCCACCTTTTAGTGATCCAATCAAATCCCTGTTATAAATATAACCAGGACAGGTACTTTACTTTACCCCACAATACTGCACATAACAAAAGGTAAAGATACCCACTGTTTCACTGAACCTTTGAATGTTGGCTGGACTGATGTAAAGATGGGTCAGATTGTTTACCTTCCAAGTTCATTCCAGCTTGAAGACATTTTCTGAAGCGGCAGGCTGGGCAGTTTTTCCTGCGGATCTTATCGATGATGCAGTCATTTCTCCCTGCACACAGGTAGTTGTGCTGGCCTGTAAAGAGAAGAGGAGGAAGAAGGAGGAGGATAAGAAGACATTAGCTAGCAAAGAATGTTTGAGGAGGATTAGCCCAAGCAGTATCTATGACCATACTAACCACCTGTCGATTCTACAGTAAGCCTAACAAGCTTATGGTATCCCTTTGGTGTTGACAGCTTCACTTTCACAACTATGCACTTAGACTACACGGCACAATCCACGCCATTGGTCTTTGAGAGTAACACTCACACACAATCCACATTATCCACATTTCTATTATGGAACATGCACCAGATTCTAAAAAGGCCCACATCTGATTACAGAGCAAAGACACTTTTGATCTCTTAATAACCCTTTTGTTACACAAGAAGGAGCAGTGGATTTGTGACCACATGGAGGAAGTTATATGAACTCCATCACTCCCTAAACTACTTTTTTTTGGGGGAGGGGGAGAAATATTTTCAAGCAATAGTTTGATGTTAAAGTATATTATATAAATAAGCAATATATAATAATTATCCATATTTTAGGGATGTGTGCAACTAGTCGACTAGACATTTAAACACTGCTGCCTTTGCAACTAGTCGGTTAAACATATTACTCTTATTTTATTAATTTACAATGGCAGTTAGTGGTTCAAAGATGTTATGACGCAACCGGCCGCTATCCGGGGCTGCAGCCCTGACATATGGCTGCAAACTCTACAACATGGTGTCCTGATGCATGCTTAATCATCCAGGTAAGGAAATCCCAGAAAGTTGATTCTGTTCATCTGGATGTAGTGTTTTCAGTGGGAGAAACATTTCGTCACTCTTCCAAGTGATTTCTTCAGTCTCGACTTCAAGAGACTGAACATTGTGCTTTCTTTTTGTCGACTAAAATTTTCCTTAAAAAAAAAAGATGTTCACTGCAAGTGTAATAAAGAAAAACATGTCTGAGGATGATTTTGGCATTTTCTACATTAACATTGCCTCTTGAATACTTTCAAGATCACAATCTGCAGCATTCTATCAATCAATACCCCTCATTGGGCTATTTCTCAGTATTTTATGGGCCATGCTAGAAGATCTATTTTATGTCATGTTACTATTTCAGTTCAGTTAAGTAGCCTTGGTGCAACAGTGTTTTAGGTCTAGTGCATATAGCACCTATATGACAGGACCTGAGGAGTATCAGATGAATCGCTTTTTTTCTACCATAAGATATTCTTGTGAGTTTAGATGTGGATTCAGCTTAAATCAGTTCAAAGTTTCACTATGACAGTTCTCTGAAATCCACATGTGATGATTAACTAGAATTGTCTTTGATTTTCCCATATGAGCCACTAACCCAACAAAGAATTTCATATGAACTGCTGAGATCATTTATCTCAGAAAAACAGACCACAGGCAACTATTAAAAAAGATTGCCACTAACTGATACCTGCCAGAGCAAAGATCAGTCCCTATCACTATGAAGTCAGCAGAGTAAAATTATGAGAAATTTCTCTGCTTCACTTCCACTGGTCTTACATAAAACTCTGTGCTTTTCTCACAGTCTGAATTTTAGATTCCTCAGTTAGATTGCTTAAACACAGGGCACACTGAAGATGCTACACAAATCACAAATGAGGAGACTTAAAAAAAATTAATTAATTAATTAATTACAAAAAAACAAAAACAAAACTATATATATATATATATATATATATATATATATATATACACACACACACACACACATATACACACACACACATCAAGAGTCAGACTATTTTCTTCTCCAACTCTGCAACACAAAACATCCCTCCTCTAAGATTTGTGGTGTTCCAATGAAAAATGCTACATTCAAAAGCCTATCTTATCAAATAAATATGTCCCTTCTGTGTGAGAGAATTTCTAAATTGTAGTTTTCTATGGTGGGGTAAGGTGAAAAGCCTACTTATTAGTCACTCGTGTTATAATAGCATTACTCATCATGGTGTAATGACTGTTCAACACATTATAATGAGCGGCAAAAGCAGAGGATTCAACAAATATTCTTTTCATGTTATTGAAACTCATTATAATAGATGATAGAACAAACTCTCCTGTAACCATTCATTTATTTTTTATACACCCACTGAAAACTTTCTGTATACCTGCAGAAAACCTCACTGACTGTATACAAAGTCACCAGCGCCAGTATTCCCTACAGGGGGATTAACATTGATCTCCAAATCTACCCTGATCTTTAAAATGTAATACCTTTGAAGCTTTTTGACCTAAAGGGCATTTAATTATACTGCTGGAGCCATATAATAAAATGTAAGAGAAATACTGTATAATATATAATACTTAAATTTCATGGGCACCTAAATATAAAAGCAGCACTATATAAAAAACTCATATGACATAATTGATATGTTCATAAAAAATAACACCTGCCTTTGTATTCAGGAAGGCCTCAACAATCTTTGTGGATGGTTTTGAATACTGTTTAGCTATATCCAGTGCTCTGAAAAAGTATTTGCTCCCTTCCTGATTTCTTAATTCTTTTGCATATTTGTCATATTTGTCACACTTACATGTTTCAGCTCTTCAAACAAATTTTCATATTAGACAAAGATAATCTGAGTAAATACAAAATGCAGTTTTTAAGTGATGATTTAATTTATTAAGGGAAAACAGTTATCCAAACCTACCTGCCCTGTGTGAAAAAGTAATTGCCCCCTAAACCTAATAACTGGTTGTTCCACCCTTGGCAGCAAGAACTGCAATTAAGCATTTGCAATAACTGGTAATGAGTCTTTCACATCACTGTGGAGGAATTTTAGCCCACTCTTCTTTGCAGAATTGTTTTAATTCAGCCACATTGGAGGGTTTTCGAGCATGAACGGCCTGTTTAAGGTCATGTCATGATGTGTTGCTTTTTGAGATCTTTTAGCTTACTTCGATGTCACACAGGTTCTTCATTGAACAGGTCTGGCAGTAATCAGGCCTGGGTGTGGCTAGTGAAATTTAACTCAGCTTTCCAAAAAATGTGGTTAATTACATTCAATTCTTGATTTAACAAAAAGGGGAAATTTTTTTTTATATAGGGCCAGTTAGGTTTGGATAGCTTTTTCCCTTAATAAATGAAACTTCATTTAAAAAAACTGCATTTTGTATTTACTCAGATTATCTTTGTCTAATATTAAAATTTGTTTGATGATCTTGAAAGATGTAAGTGTGACAAATATGCAAAAAAGAAAAGAAATCAGGAAAGTGGCACAGTATTGTCTGTGAAATTAATGCCACTCAATTACATTGAAAAGACTTGAATTTCAAAGATTTAAAATCAACCATGGTTAAAAACGTACAATATGAAAATATGATTTAAATGTAAGAAAAAAATCTGTCACAAACCATGAACAGATGTGTTCAGTTTAGTTGCATTGTATCACTGTCAGCATTGTTTTTTTTACAGCACTGCACATAAAAGTAAAAAGTAGTTTACATAGACCCCTGATGAAGCTCTGCTGACTTTGAGATGCCCACTTTAAACTCTATTTTCAAGTAACTTCTTTACAACAGAAGAATCCTGCTGGTTTGCCAGTGGGCAGTTGATACTGAGAAGAAGAAGCAGCAGGAAAGGCTTGGTTTGCATTAGTAAGGAATGAGCATGGCTGAAAATGACCATTAAACAGTAAAATATGTTCACAGATCTAATTGTACAAACAGGGATACATACAGCCTCAAGCTACAGAGATCCAGGCAGAAGCTGAAAAAGAACTGAAGCTTAAACAAAGACGTTTTTCACTTTGTGTCCAGCACATTGTAGGCACTGAGAAAATGCGCACAAAAAGCAGGGATCAGTGCTGCTGTACTATATATTACAGGTGGCAAATGTAATCCAGACATCTTCATAGAAATCACAGAATGACCTATGAAACTCAAGAATAATCATATTCCACATTAAAAATAAGTGGTGTGATGACAAAATGGCAAGATCGGAGCTGCCTGTTGCAGCCATCACTGATATCACAGAGAGTCATAGCAAACAACGGCGTAAACAACCATCTGCGATGTCAAAAGTGCCAGCTGAATCCCACTGGTATACTCCCCCCCTTATCCTGCCCTAATCTGCTAACAAGGGTCTGGCACGACCCATTAGCAGTGGTTGGTGAAGCCTCTAGCAGAGTTTGTAGCCAATACTGGCATACAGGAGTAGTGGTTGGCGCTGTGAACTCATAGCAAGGAGGTCCTGAGCTTAAACCTGGCCAGAGGAAGGAAATCAACTCCTTGATTCTATGAAGGTAAACCACCAAATGTTTGGTATTTTGGCTTCATAATTAATAGAAGCAATATTAAATTACAGTCTGATAAAATTTGAAAACTACTTTGCTGATTATGTAATTACAGTAATAAGTAATTTGAAATGTACAATTTATAGTTTAGTAGCCCTGAAGAAGGCTTCATGGGGGGTGGCACAGGTTTCATTTTTGACATCAGATCTCAGGAAGTAATGTGGGTTAAGTGCAAAAGAACAGGCCTAACTGGAGACAGCATGTGATTGCATTTAGATCTGTCGCCTTAGAGGAAGATAAGATGAGGACATGAGCATTCCAGACAGAAAATGAAGAGTGCAAAAATCAATCACAGGCAATTTATTCTGATTTAAATTACCAAATCAGTACATTTGCATGCATTAACAAATAGTTGGCAGAACAGGCTATGCATGTGTCTAAGCAGATTGGTCAGTGCTGAAGAAGTACAGGGGACATGGGCAAATCATAGATGCTAGAATTTCCATCATCGCCATCATCATCATCACCATAATGATAATCATTATTATTATTAAAAGTGCATTTATTTACCATCTGTGTTTTGTCGTGCTCTCCATCCTTCCCCATAGAGACAACGACCGGAGAAGGAAGAGGGGGGAGAAAAACAAAAATGACAGGTATGACTTTCTTATTGCTACTGTAGGCAGTTATTTTCAAAGTAAAATTCCACTTTATATTGAATGCTTGGCAGTTACACCAGCACCACATAATAAAAGCTGACATGCTAGATAACCGTTAATCATCATCTTAGTATAGTATAGAAGTAAATATTGTACATATCAGGATATAATTCAGCTCATACCAAGAGTTCTTGTTTATAGTTTCAGTCTATCTGTATCACTGTTGTGCATAACTGCTAAAGAAACAGTCTGATACTTTTTTTTTTTTGCTATGTAGAAGACCGTAAAATGTTTCCATTATAAATTCCATTAACAACCAGCCCTGTTTTAATCCTGAACCACAGCAGAAGTCAAACAATCCACCTTCACTGTGTCCCCAAATATTCAGAATAATCATTTCCCTGAAGCAAGTCTGGTCACCAGCTACTTTTTCACCAGCAATGTTAATGGCTGATACAGTAAAATCAAACAGAGTGAACGCATTAAGAAAATGAAAGAAAAGGACAGAGCTACGTTAACTGAGACCTGAAATTAAGTGATTAACACTTTTAGTCATTTCTGTGCATCAGTGTTGGGCCACTGATAAATAGAGAAGCTTATGTCTTAGGGTTAGGGTTAGTCACTGATAATCACTTAAAATGTGCCTCAGAAAGCCCTTTCTAAGCAACCAATAGCACATCTGCAGAGACAGTTTGTAGAAAGACAGGGGATGGAAAGAGAGAAGCAGAGAGAAGCTCAGGGAGGAATGCATGTCAGAAAAGCCTTTAATGCAAAATACTTTTTGTCAAATGCATTCTTGTCCCTCCCTCCAAAGATTTCAAGACAATAAAATTCAAGACCAAGCATTCTGACACACAAATGATTTATAGATAAATATGTGTATGGAAGTATATGTGTAAACGCTATTTAGATATGCTCACCAGACACTTTATTAGGTACACCTGTTCAACTGCTCGTTAACGCAGATATGTAAACAGCAAATTGCACGGCAGCAACTCAACACATTTAGGCATGTAGACATGGTCAAGACAACCTGCTGAAGTTCAAAACAAGCATCAGAATGGGGAAGAAAGGTGACTTTGAATGTGGCATGGTTGTTGGCGACAGACAGGCTGGTCTGAGTATTTCAGAAGCAAGAATTTGGTGTAAACAATGTGAAAGCATGGATCCATCCTGCTATGTATCAACAAGTCAGGCTGCTCATGGTGTAATAGTGTGGGAGATACTTTTTTGGCACACCTTTGGCCCCTTATTACCAACTGAGCATTGCTTAGATGCCTGTGATGCTATCACGTCAGTATGGACCAAAATCTTTGAGGAATGTTTCCAGCACCTTGTTGAATCTATGCCATGAAGAATTAAAGCATGTTCTGAAGGGCGTCCAAACAGGTACTGGCAAGGTGTACCTAATAAAGGCCAGTAAGCATGGCCACTTTATTGGAAAGCTGGAAAGAAAATGGAAATCTGATATTTTTGGCCTTTCTTCTGCAAGTTTTTGGTTGGTAATTAAAACCACTTGAAAGCAATCTCTGCTTTGAGACATGACAAACAGGAAGGGGATTAGAAGAGAAGGTGGAGACATACAAGTAATGTACTAAGATTTAAACCCACAAAAATGTCGAAGTGAAGGCATATAAGCTCAGCATGTACTCTGCTATTCAACTGTGACCCTTAATTTAGAGAAATCGTTTAAAAAAAATGTCATGCCTAAAAAAAGAGCTGAGATGTTGTGCAGATGCACCAAGAGCTGATGTGTAATGGGAGAAAATTTATATTGTAGTAAATACTAACCATTTAGTGCACATGTATAAAAGCTTACAGATATAGTACATAATAAAATATACACTTCTGATTATAACTTTGACCATAATTCATAGTACAAAAGAGAATTATGTTTAAAATGAAAAACACCTTCTCTTACATATTTATACACATTTTTATTTTATTTTTCTTTTATTTCATGGCCAAATGCTTTCATAAATACCATCATTCAAAGTAAAACTGAGTTTGCAGCGTTAATGAGGACTGTGTCGTGTCTGAATGACTGAGGGAATGGACGCAGATTGCATGAGACCAACCTTCAACGGCCCTCTTGAAGAAAACCTTGCAGCTGCCACAAGTTACAACCCCATAGTGGCATCCAGAGGCTTCATCTGAACACACCAAACAGATCTTATGAGTCTGCCCGCTGGTCTTGGATTGGCCAGGCACCACAGAGCTGCTGATCTCTCCTTCTCTGGGTGATGAACTGTAATATGTAGAGAGAGGAGAGGAGAAAAAATATGTAAAGAATGGTGAAAGATCTGCAGTATGGAGATGTTGAGTGCAGACGGCTGGTTCACACCACTTTTAAATGAGCCCAAATTCAATCATGCAAGTTTCTGAAGACGGTTCCCAGATATACATAATACTACTGAGACACAACAAATATACATTGACCACTGCTAACAGTGAACATTATCATATTTGCTAATAGGCCTGTGACAGTCAACTTGGAGAACATGAACCAACTCAGATCTTAGGGCGATAAAACAGAATTTAAACCCTATTTGTGTTAGCAGTGTTTTCCCCTGGCTGACAGAACCCAATGATGATGCAGATGTCTTTTCATTAATGCTTAAGATGAAAACAAATCAACTATAAGCTAAATCCAGTGAAGCAACAGCTTCTCTGTGCAGTAGTTAGGCTCTAACTCAGTCCAGTCCTCTAAATGTGTTACGATACAAACTTAAGAATTGATTAAATGTCTTGAGAAATGTAAGCACACACACACACACACACACACACACACACACACACACACACACACACACACACACACACACAGCACATTGTGCA
>VUQS01011331.1:5070-22155 GCA_015108495.1 Heterochromis multidens
GGGGAAGGGTTTTTTTTTTTTTTTTTTTTTTTTTTTTCACTGCTAGTATTGAATATCAGATGTTTTGCACCACAGAATAAGCGACCATTCATTGTTCTGGGGGTTTGCACACGTGGAAATTATTACAGCAAAATCCCAAGCAGCACAGCTGCCATTGACTAAACACCAACTCTCATATTTTCTCATACACTGTATTTACTTTTATGGAAGAAGCTGCAGTGTGATTAGATTTTCAGTTTATCCCACTCTTTTCCTTTAAATGAACAGTGATGTTTAAACACATCTCCTCCACATTGGAGGGACACAAAAAGAACATTTTGAGGATATTTTGTTAATTTTATCAATTAATTATAGGCCAGGGTTCATTTTCTGAACTGGTTTAATAAACCATTTGTTATACAGTAAAGGAAGTGCATTTCTGTCAGGCTGTTTGTCATGACATTGGAAAAACACAGCGCAGTGAAACCACAGAATTATTTTTTTGGGCTTTTTCAGTCATGTGAATGGATTTCTCTGGCTACTGGGCTCCCAGAGTGCAGATGAAAGAGAGCAAGAGGAATTAGTGGGTTTTTTTTTTCCTTACACTAGATTTGTAATTAGATAATTGGCTTCTGGGTGGCACACGATCATTAAAACTGTGCTGTTTATTTGGCAGGCTTGCAAGCTGTGCCTCCAAACCAACCAGAGAAACAAAAGCAAATGTTTGGCTCTGATTGTGGCATCACAAACACTGTATGTGCAGTCACTATAAAAATTAATTAATTTCTTCTGGCAGCTGGGGGCTCAGTGGGTGTTTGGTATGGGGGTGAGGTCGGAGACATGGAGAGATTGCGCTCTTCAGTTGCAGCTTGTAAAAGTTAATTTGAAATTTCTGTTATTCTAGCTAGTTCAAATGATCTCTGCTACGTCTTGTGAAATGTAGAAGGTTTTGATCAAAACTCATATATATATATATGATTTTTTTTTCCAGTTTTTGGTGGAGCTCGAAGCAGAGAGTCTGTAGCCTTACATGCTCAGAATGCTTTTGCTAAGAGTGTCCTCTCTGATGCTGGTGAATGTAAAAAGAATAAAATACTTTTTTTAATCGCCAAATAATATAGGAACAACTGGAGGTAAAAAAAATAAAATAAATAAATAAATAAAACTGACATGTTTAGTGTGTGCATGTGTATCTCTGGTACCAGGCAATAAGTAACTGCTCGCCTTGTTCATCATAGTCACAATATTTTACCTTGCCTTGCTGTATCTCAGTTGCTGAAGTAATTCTTTTGCAAATGTTTTGTCTTCATTAGTTTAGCATTGCCACTCATTTAAACATTCGGATACCAGTAGTGTCTACCACCTTACACAGAGATGAGGAGATTGGGGGAGACTCTGACTCATGTGACATTACTTTATGCAACTTTTTGACATGATGCATAAAATCCCTAGACTAATGCTTGAAGATGAAACTGGACATTAACTTAGGATGTTTCTTTTGATTATTTTAGTGCTTTTTCACATTGAATTCCACTCTAATTTTTATGTGTATGCTGGCATCATTCTGACTCGAGTCTCAAAACTTAAAGCTACTTTATTTTCAGAACTTTTAAAGAGGACATTATGAACTATTGTAGCCCCCCAGTGCTTTACAACATCTCTTCTATGAATGAGTACTACAAAGTTTGCTCAGACTGGATAATTACACACTATCTGCCCTTGTCTTATATCCGATCTGCTCCCAGTGTATCCTGCAAAAAAAGATCAAGCGTGCCCTTCCTGTTTATTCAACAGCATGTGTTTGTGTAAAATTTGAACTTGCTCGTAATCATACTGTATAGACAAAAGTGCACACAGCAAAAGTCATTCACTGACTTATTACAGCTCCTTATGAATGCTAACATCACTGATGCTGCTTCTGACTGAGCTTTTGTTTAAATGACCTTTACTCTTTCTTTACTTTAACCACTTCACTCTTAGTCCTCATCTCATCATGATTTTTCCATTGCTTTCTCCATTTGCACTTGTATGCTCTGCTTCTTAAGGTCTATCACAAAATCTCATACCCATCTCTCAGATGTTCCACAGTGTTTATTTACACTCCTGTCTGCTGCGCTTCTCCCCAATAAAGACACTGCCAGCAGGCTTGTATGTGATGTTCATGAATATCTGTGGGCATATTTTCCCCTCCATCTATCTATCTGCCACTGTCTGTAACACTCCTTCCTCTTTGATGTTTTCTTTTCCTTTCTTCCCCTGTTGTTGGTGTTGAAAAGCAACATGATGGTAGCTTCAACATCTGATCTTGTTTCATTCTTTCCAATTTCTCTCGGAGATGATGGGGAGAAGCCACTTGAGACCATGTCTGGTTCCATAACTGAACTGAAACCAGGCCATTTGCAGCACCATGCCAAAATCTAAGACAGATACTAAGATTTTCTACTTCCTTTGTGCAAGGATACAAGTACACAAACACACACACACACACACACACACACACACATAAAATTAGATCTAGAAATAAACCAAATTGCCCAGATTTTTGGAAAATACAATGTCTATGGTGTACACACATATATTAACCAGGTAAACAACTGTGTTCTTTAAATGAAGTTCCATCTTAAATCTGCCAGATCTCCCACTTTTACTAAATGAAGAAACTCACTTCACACATCTGGTTCGATTTTGTGTTGTGAAGCCCAATTTCCTGTTTCTGGACCAGCAGTCAGTTTGACAGAAAGACAGACAGAAGAGCAAACGGACTGAGACACGGCAGTCTAACTTGTGAGGAAAACAAACAAGCTGTAAATCAGTAAGAGATGTGAGCTTTTATGAATGATGGGAAATCATGTTGACAGGCAGAACACTGGAGATACAGCTTAAAGTGAAGTTTAGGTTTATACAACAGGGCAGACGTGAAAGCAACTATAATTAGTGTTGGAAAACAAGATACCTTGCAGTCATAGAAGAAGCAATGATGGCCATGTAGATGATTTTGAAGGGAGTTTATATTTTAAGTTTGTGATTGTGTGGTACTGAGCAGTGATCTGCTCCAGTGTCAAGTTCAGTAATGTGCTGCTGACCAGCAGGCTCACATCTGAGTGGGATTAATCCAGCTTTGAGCTGCAGAGTTCACCATCCTACTGTTTACCTGAATAACTGATAACTTCTATCTTTACAGAAAGCAATACTCACAAAATGTACTCACTGGAATATTTTAATAATAATAGAAAAATTTCCACCAAATTGTTGATGGCATGTTGCTCTCAGTGTGAATAATGTATAAAAGATTATTTGCTGTATAAGTGAGGCCTTCAGTCCTGGTTACACTAACATGCAGTACAGACAAATATTTTGTCCTTGAAATATTTGGACTATTGTAGGACAACTGGTGAACTTATGGTAGCTGATGGTTAATGACCAATGAGCTGCAGCACTTTCCTTTATATTTGTTATCTGTCCTCTCAGAGGTCTGAGCTTCCACTAAGCAAATCTACATGTTTAAGGTCACTGTAGTTAAAACCTCACAGTGGAGCCTTCAAATGAGACCGGGTCTTTTTACAGTCAGCTCCTTCCACAATTGGGCTGCATTCATAAATCCCAGGCTTTCATCATCAACTTTTACCCTTAAAGATCAACAAAAACTAAGCAATTGCCTATACCTAAAACAACACTCCTTGCATTAAAAATTTCAAAATTTAAAGCTTTAGCTTTAAAACAGCTAACATTAAAAGACAAGCCATCACCACCAATCCTTAACATTTAAAAGAGTGTCCTAAATATGACCACAAATCTCTCTGATAGAGATCAAGCAGTATAATAAGTAATTGGGTTAAATTCAATGCATGCTCATCCTCATGGCCCCAGGCAATATCAAACAGTCAAGCCCAGACCAACAACAGGAAGTCCAAGTGTGTCTCAGTCTGTGTTAATAGCAGGTGCTGTCAGAATGGCCCACATCACTTCACATAGATAGAAACTGTAAAGATTTATGATGCTAGTGTCAGACACTGCTTTGCACACAGGCATGCCTAGGCAGATGTCTGAGCCAGACTGTGTTATGGCTATGTGAGACTAAACAATCTGGTTGGGTGGTGGGTGAGTACAGTGAATCTGGGATTTGAGACTCTGGGGCAATGATTTGCTAAGAGGGTGAAACTTATAGATCTAAAAGTTTCAAAATGATGTGCTGCTGAGATATTTATCTCAGACATAATTGCGGGTGAAAATCCTCCACACTTAATTTTCACCTTTTAACTTCATAAATAGAACAGGCAATTTCAAACATGTGATTAGACAGTTGCTGAAAATTGGCCCTTTTTTTAAATAAATGAGTCAGCAGAAATGTTTTAAAATTTAGGGCCTTTTTTATTACCATGTCTATCGTTGTTATTGTAGCCTTTAAGCCTATTTCTAAAATCTGACCTCCTCTGTTGTTTTTGTTGTTGATGTATTAATTACAGTGCATGTAAAAATCTAGATTAACTCAAACTGAGTGTTTATTCATATTGTTATGGTTTAACTGAGCATGTTGGTGGTCTTGTGTTGATTATGAATTTCCTAATTTTCCTTTCAAAACACAACATCCTCCAGCACAGTGTGTATGTGAAATGGTCAGTGACTACAATTTGTCTTTCTGTATTGCTTTGGCGTTATGAATGAGGCTGAGGGTGTGTATGTGGGAGAAAAAAAATGAACGATTGAAAGATGCAGAGATGAAAAGGTTCGGGAGGGGGGGGGGACCTCTGTCAGTAGAGCTGTCTCAGCATGTTCCAATTACTGCAGCTTTGAAGCAGAGTCCAGCAAGATGGTTCTTTTGGCCCATCCTGAGAGCAGGAGGAGACGAGAGAAAGACGTTTGAAAGAGGGAAAACGGAGGGTGGTGCACTGAGAGAGGCACATGGTCAGTGAGGAAGAGAAATCAGGTCAGAAAGAGGGTGGAATGGTAACAATTACATACAGTATGAGAGAGAGGGGAAGAGAAATAAAGGCTGAGATTGAGTGACAAGGGGCATAAACAAGTCAGAAGGTGAGCACACTGAAGCATGAAAGGTTACAGAGAGGAAAGGCAGCACGCTACAGTGAGCCCTTGTTAGAGATGATCAATCAGCTACACTGAGCTGAGTTAACAAGCAGGGGCCTGGTCTGCAAATTCAGTTCCTGCCCTAACAATCCACTACACACACACACACACACACACACACACATACACACACACACATACCAACTAATGCTGAAAATCCCATGTACCCTCCATTACTCATATGGAAACCTGAAAATCAGTGACTTATTCCAACCTGTTGCACACTTTCTGTTCATCTTCAAAACTCCCCTATCCAAGCAGATTTTTCATGCATCTAAATCAAAGTATATCTGCTATCAAACGGTTTCTTTTTCCAGTGGTGAAAGAAATGTTCAAGTCGTCTTCCTTAAGGATTACAAGTAAAATGAACAGAAGTACCCAAAGCACTGAGCATACTCTTCCTTAGACTGAGCTACTTCTTACTATTATGTATTTTTTGGTGGTCTGATTTATAGCATTTTCTTTTGTTGTTGTTTATTTATTTGTTCAAAACCTTCATCTGCAGACTAATAAGCATGGCAATCTCACACAATTTGGGTTATAAGCCACAATATTTCCCCATGATGCCAAATAATAATAATAAAAAAGGTAGCATCCTGTTGACATCATAAGACTATAGCTATCAGCTAACTACAGTTAGCATAGCTGGAAATAGGGGGGAGCCACACATCTAAATCCATACTGCTCCTGGCTTTGAATTCATGAATTCACTTTCAGAACTGAAATTTGTTTTTTTTACACCTTGGTTTTTGAATTTGATGTAAAACAAGACACAATACATAGCTGTATTTCCAGTCTTTATTCTGATTTTAAAATACCCAACTGGTGATTGCAGAATATATATATCTATCTCTTCCTTTGAGTATAGTACTTTAGTAAATGCACTTTTTGAGTAAACATTTTTAATACTATGTTAAAACTCTATCTTTCAA
The DNA here is from genome assembly GCA_015108495.1 of Heterochromis multidens. Classification (NCBI taxonomy): domain Eukaryota; kingdom Metazoa; phylum Chordata; class Actinopteri; order Cichliformes; family Cichlidae; genus Heterochromis; species Heterochromis multidens. The sequence continues at coordinate 11,064 of VUQS01011331.1, forward strand.
TTCATTTTCATTGTAGGTCTCAGGACAACTTGAAAACCTCTCACCTCAACCACAAAACTGTCCTGACAGCTTGAAGTACCTCCCTGTAACAGAGCCGGTATTGTACTGCAGTGCTGTGAGCTCTCACCCACTTCCACTTTAGGGGCTACTCCAAACAACCACGAGAGAGAGAGACAGAGAAACACACACATTCATATGTGCACTAGAAAAATCAAAGGTGAGGTTAGGTGCCCCACCTTATGGTTAAGTCCTCTTTTCCTGATTCTTCTGGCATCACTTCCTGTGGACAGGACCAACAGGGACAGCAGCACCAGCAAAGAGCCCGGCATGGTCTGTATTCTGCACCTCCAACCTTTTGCTGTGTCCCCCTCCTTCTTCTCCTTTATTTTTCTCAGAAGTATTCCTTCTTCCTCTCCTTATTCCAAAGATTTATTCTGAGTTTGTCCTATAGGTGATTGTAGGTTCTCTGTTGCGTTGCCTTTCCAGCTGAAGCAACAACTCTGGGTGCTCATGTGCAGCCAGAGATTACACAAGCCCTCTTCCTCCAACAGGACCTGCCTTTATATCCGACTGAGGAAAAGAATGACAGAGTAGAGGAAAGGAAGGGAAAAGTACAGAGGGGATGAATAGAGGCAGTATAGGAAAGGAAGGAGAATTGCTGGGGGGAGCAAAGAAGAGGGGAAGGGAGAAACAGCAGCTGTCTGTGCATCAGTTGCTGAGAGCTGAAACTGTCTGCTGGCACAGCGTGTGCACATGTCTCTGGAAGAGAGAAGGGGAGGCGAAAGGAGGGAGGGGGAACTGTTGGAGAGGGCAGTGAGTGTGAGACCTCCCCCTTGGCCCCTTGTTGCATCTTGTAGCACATCTGGTGATCTTTATGTAAATTTGACAGAGTTGTGTCTATGCGCATTTGCGACTTATTTTATTCTCTCTGGCTTTTCTTTGCATGTTTTGCTTGTGAACGCTATTGTGGGAGGGACAACAAATGCCTCTGCTAAGCATGAGGTTTGAAAGGACTTGACTGCTAGTCTAGAGTTCAAGCATGCTTTTTAACTATTAACTGCCCAACACGTATTTAAAACAGTTAGGACATACCAGATTTATACGACAAGGTGTCTGGGAATATACAAACACGCCTAGTTGTAAGAATAAGTATGTGTGTGTGAATGTGTGTGAATAAATGCAATCCTGTGTTTGTTGGCAGAGGATTCACAGTGATTTTAGTGGCATTGATCCATATACAATAAAAGTATGTGGTGTATTTCAGGGAAAGGGGCCTCCCTGTCTTTTTCTCCATCTTGTGCTCCACTGGTCTTCCATTTTCACATATCTCCCAAGGGGCTCCCCCTCAAACTAGGACGCCCTTCATCTCAACCCCCACCCACCCGCTTCCCCGTCTCACCCCACCACCTTACCTCCAGACCTTTCTCCCCATTCTCAGTGTCTTGCACTGAAAGGGAGAAAGAATGCTAAGCCTGCACAAATCTCAGTCATTATTAGTTTTACAGGAGCAGAGCCCATGTCACTGGGAGGCCCAGGGCTCACTTACACAAAAGACAAAGTAAAGAGAAAGAGAGGGGAAAAAAAGAGAATGCAAAGGCTAGGGGGTGGACGACACAGAGATAGTGAAAAAGCTTAGGCAATCAAATTATATGATGATAGTGGAAATTAATTAATATAATGTTTCATTTATCTCCCATGATTCCTCTTCTTTATAGTTTATAGGAATAGCAATGCATAGCTAAATACCAGCCTTTTTTGTTTTATTTTAGGAAGTTTCATTTGCCAGCTTAGAGAGTCAAATATGCATTAGATTTCAGACGGTCCTGGTATGCCGGAGTGGAATGCTGGAGTGGAATTCAGCTGTCCAGTTTACAGTAGTGGTAATATTCCCAGACATGTTCTCACATCTACATCCTACCCTCCTTTCTAAATGTGGAATTTACAGTATAAATGAATATAACTAAACAAGTCATGAACAGGATATGGGGTGAAACAGTCCAGCCAACAGATACAAGATACATGAAGTATGTGAAAACATAACTCTACATACAGTTAAAAGGAACATTTCTTTTCAGTTTGGACAGCAAAGATTCCCTTCAAGCTGAAATGACAGATCAAAGTGCAAACTTCAGCTCTCACTGTGAATTAAATGTTTGCAAATCATTTGAACCCTACATCTAATGGAAAGTGATACAGAGATAGTACCCTGCTAAAAAAAAATGAAAGCAACACTTTTTAATCAGAGTAAAGCATCAAGTCATTTAAACTTCTGGGATATTGATCTGGTCAGTTAAGTATCAGAGGGGGTTGTTAATCATTCTCAGCTACTTTGGTGTTAATGAAATTAACAACAGGTGCACTAGAGGCAACAATGAGACAACCCCCAAAACAGGAATGGTTTTACAGGTGGAGGTCACTGACTTTTTCCCCTCCTCATCTTTTCTGACTGTGTTTTCTGGAGAGACCGTGGAGAATGTTATGCTGCCTGTAACATCATTCACTGTGACCAGTTTGGTGGTGGGTCAGTGATGGTCTGTGGAGGCATATCCATGGAGGGATGCACAGATGTCGACAGGCTAGGCAGTGGCACCCTGACTGCTATTAGATATCAGAATGAAATGCTTGGACCCATTGTCAAACTCTACACTGTTGCAGTGGGTCCTGGGTTCCTTCTGGCACACGACAATGCCCGGCCTCATGTGACAAAAGTATGCAGGCAGTTTCTGAAGGATGAAGGAATTGATACCACTGAGTGGCCCCCACGCTCGACCAACCTAAATCCAATAGATCACCTCTGGGACATTATGTTTGGGTCCACTGACGCTGCCAGGTGGCACCTCAGACTGTCCAGGAACTCAGTGATAATTTTCATTTCCATCAAACAACACATTACCCAGTCCATATCAGTATAGATTTCTAGCATGATTTTTTTTCCCATTGAGATCTGATGTGTTTTCAAAGTGTTCCTTAAATGTTTTTGAACAGTATATATTAAATGCTGAATGTGAAATATGCAGTTTTGTAGTTTTTGAAAAATACAGTATATACTCATTTTGAATGTGATGCCTAAAACTTGTTTAAAAAAACTCGGACTATGGCATTTTATGTTAACCACACTGTGAGCTTTTGGGAATTAAGAGGACCAGTTACTGTGGTTTTGAAAACAAAACATTTCCCCCTTAGTTGTTTGACTTAGAATTTCAGCCATACTTTTTTTAATATCCCAAGTGCTTTAAATGCATGACAGGTCTGGACTGCAGGCTGGCCAGTTGAGCACCTGTAACCATGCTGGCATTGCTGAAGTATGCAGTGCCTTTCCTGAAAAAGCCATCAGTTGGATGCGAGCATATGTTGCAAATCAGACAAGTTAGACATGCCATGTGCACCAGTGCACCAGAGTTGTCCATGATTGTCTTTACTGCAATTTCTACAGATTCTCTACAGAATCTTTCATGAGATGTTATATAGATTATGAAATCTCCAAATACAAATCAAATTAAATCCATGCATCCATCCATCCATGCATTTTCTGAGCTGTCATTGGGCACAGCATCTGAACTCTTTTGGAAACAATGTCATATGTGTGTCATCTATATAGGACAGAAATTGGAAAGATAAGGGATGGAACACCTCAGAGATAAAGTCTTTGATTGCAGTCTGTTTAGAGACAGACTCCAAAGATAGAAAGTCCTTTCATCTGACAGTTGTTCTCTGGAGAAAAAGATGCATTGTAGCTGTTTCTGGAAGGATGGAGTTTCTGCACATCTCAGGGGGCTGCATATTAAATCCTCTCTGATACTGATTAATTCTAGCTTGTTTCATGCTGTAATTGTTGGTAGCTGTCCAAGGACAGATGTGGCTCAACGGACAGGGCAGCCCCTCTTCCTCATCTTTATACACCAATGTGATTTCATAGAAGCCAACAAGGAAAATGTGTGGCACATGTTTCACAGTGAAGGCCAGCTTGTACATCTGGATAGAATATGTGAGCTTCTAGAGGTCTAACAGAGGTTGCATTTTAACTATTGTGTTGATACAATAATTAAAATACAAATGCGGCTTAGGTGGTGGAGCAGGTTGTCTATAATTGGAAGGTCAGTGGCTCGAACCCCGGCTCTTACAGTCCATGTGTCAAATTATCCTTGGGCAAGATACTGAACCCCGAGTTGCCCCTGACGCATCCATCGGAGTGTGTGTGTGTGTGTGAATGTTAGATAAAAGTTCTTAGGTATAAATAAAAGCACTGTATGAATGTGTGTGTGAGCGAGACTTGTAGTAGAAAGTGCTCTGAGTGCTCAGACTGAGTACAAGGATGCTATATAAATACCATGCATTTATTCCATAATTGCTTGTAACTGAGGTTTCCTATATAATTCATCATATTTCTTGTTGATACTGGAACTTTGTGCACCATATTAATAGGATAAAATATTCATTCCTCACAATTGCTATTAATTTCAGATACTACAGGAGAGGGTTATTTAGTGCAAAGGGTCTCGCACACAAAACACATCCCAGTTTTGGGTTGTTTGCCAAATGTTTCCAGGGACAGATGAACCAATCATTGATATACTGCGGAAACATTAAACAACACAACAGTAGTCAGTAAACCTACTCCAATCACATGGACCAACCCTGACGTCAAATGATTTGTTACCATGTTAGTCAAACTAAGTCACGTTGCTGTCAAGTTTGTTTATGTTACTTCTGAGGTAGGTGTGGATAAATGATGCTGGCAACAAGCTAATGAACCTGTTGCCAGCTTTTGCTGACTCCATGCATTACCAGTCATCTCCATGAATGTAAGGAGGACAAAATGCAAGTGAACCAAGGTGGCTGACAATGTAATTGCTGAAATATTTCTTAAATAGTCCACTGATAGGCAACGCACCATTCATAGAGCTAAGCATGGGTAACACAAGCTTTGCAAGTAAGTAGATCATTTATCTTTTTGTTGTCACTTTTAATGTTTATTAGCTTTTTGTGTGGGCTGCTCTTGTGTCGGTGTGCTGACGCATGAAGCAGAAGCTTGTCAAATTATTCATTTCTAATCAGGGCTGTCAGCTGGGGTCAGTGGGTCAACCCAAGAGGTCATGGGTCAGCTGTGATTGGTTAGGTTGAACTCAGCTGCAAGATTTGAACAGGAGTCAAAGTTGCACTTGCATGAGCTGTAACCCCACGACATATACGCAGTACGTATGACAACAATTAGTGTGAAATTCTGGTAATAAATTGTGCATGTGGAAATTAGATGATCACACTACATCTGTATGCTTTCTAATGTGATTTCATCCTGCAGTGCTGTGCCAAGTGAGAGAGGAATACCATTTTTCTTTTGCACTTGGACTGAGCTGATGGCAAGTTTTTACAGCACTTTAAGTCATGCAGTGTATTCCAAACCAATTGTGTCCTTTTGATGCAGTGTATATCAACAGCAATAAAAGTCTACTTTGATCTCTTTTACTATGTTACATTGAAAAGGTCCAGCAAGCATTAACTGTATCGCAGCATTTGGTTTTAATGTGTGTCAGATAGAATGTAAACTTTGAGGAACCAGTTGGGAGCAGTTACACAAATCTCTGACTCAATTGCAATTTTATTCATTGATACCACGTGTGTTTGCTTTCTATTTTGCAAACTGAGCTTGAGCAATGTAATAAAGAGACAAGTGTACTACGTGAAAAGATAGTGTTGTGGCCTTTGATTTATGTGACTTTCTTCATCTATTCTATGACACACACACATGCACACACACACACACGCACACACACACGCACACACACACACACGCATAATTTATTAGGTATATCTGTTCATCTGCTCGTTAATGCAAATATCTAATCAGCCAATCACATGGCAGCAACTCAATGCATTTAGGCATGTAGATATAGTCAAGACAACCTGCTAAAGTTCAAACTGAGCATCAGAATGGTGAGGAAAGATGATTTAAGTGACTTTGAATGTGTAATGGTTGTTGGTGCCAGACCATCTGGTCTAAGTATTTCAGAAGCTGCTGATCTGCTGGGATTTTCCTGCACAACCATCTCTAGGATTTACAGAGAGGTCCGAAAAAGAGAAAATATCCAATGAGCAGCAGTTCTCTGGGTGAAAATACCTTGTTGATGTCAGAGGTCAGAGGAGAATGGCCAGACTGCTTCAAGAACATGTCTAACCTGGAAGCAAATGTCATCACTCAGTGATAGTGTAATGGTGTGGGATATTTTCTTGGTACACTGTAGGCCCCTTCGCTCAATTAACATCATTTAAACATTAAAGTCTAGTCACAAAGCTCAAATCATCTCAAACTGGTTTCTTGAACATAAAAATGAGTTCACTGTACTCAAATGGCCTCCACAATCACCACATCTCAATCCAATAGAGCACCTTTGAGATGTGGTGGAACAGGAGATTCACATCATGGATGTGCAGCCGAAAAATCTGCACCAACTCCGTGATGCTATCATGTCAGTATGGACTGGAGGAATGTTTCCTCTATGCCATGAAGAATTTAGACAGCTCTGAAGGCAAAAGGGGGTCCAACCCTGTACCAGCAAGATGTAACTAATCAGGCGAGTGTATGTCTTACATATAAAATATTGTTGCCTTTGTGTGCCATTTAAATGCATGCTATTTAAGTGTGTGAGAGATATGGCAACACATTTTCCCTGATGATTTAAAGTATGACAGCTGTTTAAAAACCCGGTTTAGCGCTAGCTGATGGAAAAAATAAAAGCTGAAGAAGATCAAGGTTGAGAGATAACAAGAGGGCGGGGGACAGAAGAGCTGCAGATAAAAGGAAAGGAAGGGTATGTGATAGACGACAGACAAAAAGGCATTCACAAAGCCCACACAATTACTTGACTTCAGTAATGTCACTAACTTTAAAATCAGAAAATGGCTGTTTTTATTTACAAAAGATTTCATTGTCTAAGCCTTGCAAACTGAACTGGTATTTTGCACCTGGGCAGGGAGCCACTCAAACTAAACTCCAAATTCGTCTCTGTTCATTCTTGGAACATCTTGGCGGTGTTTGGCTCAACTTATTTGATTGTAGTCTAGAAAATCCTGCAGAAAGCACTAAAAAACAAATATTAAGTCTCATGACTTCTCAGATTAACAAAAAGGCACAAATCTGCTCATGTTTACAGCTGTAATCTGTTTAAGGATGATTTCTGGGGGCAGTGTGAGGTTCTGGTTGCTATTTATCTTAATTAAGCTAAACCCTTTTTAGCTAGTTTAATCATTTCTCATCATCAAGGCGACTTTCTCACTGAGGTTAAATTCTTCTCAACCACTTCCCCCTATGACTATATTCACTCCCATATCATGATACTGTACCCTCTCACAGCTCCAACCTGCAAAAAGTCTGATGTACTCATCTCACTCTGAGAGCTTCCCCAGCATACAGTAACTGCTTCTTTTCCGTCTTTCTTCTTCTCTTTCTTCACATTCCTCGACTCTTTTCATTTCCTCTTGTCTTTTATTCATGGCTGGTTGCCTACTGCTCTACCCCGTGTGCTTCACCTTAGTTTTAAGTTTCCCTTTTTGTGTTTTTCCTGCTTTGTCCAAATGAGTTTCTCGTCTTTCACCTAGAGTTGTCATCCCTTTTCTCCTCCCTCGTGTCGCGCAATTTCCGTTTCCTCACTTCTCTTCTCAACACTTCTCATCCTGCTACTAAAAACTTTAAACTCAGGTAGCTGTGCAGCATTCCTCACCATGACCTCAAGGTCAGAAAAAAAGAAACTCATTCAGTTTCTATAGCGACCCATAGGCCATGCGTTCCAATATGGGGTCAAAGTGTCCAGGAGGCACTTCAGTAAGTCATGTTAGACTTCAAAGCTCTCCTTGTGCTTCCTTCTTTATTGGAGATGATGTTGACAGGGTCAAATTTAGGCTGCCGCAGGTCAGTGCCCCCCCCCCCCACTTCTCTTTTTACACACATAACACACATCCCACCATAGTGGGTGACTTGAAAGATGACTTTAGCTCATAGTGTTCTCCTGTAAGGTCTTTTCCCTTATATAGATGAAAACACCATATTTATTGTGACTAAATTATTTAAATGCAAAAGTCCACTCACTAGGTTACAGTGCACTTTGTAGCAACACCTGATAGTCCATATTTCTTAAGAAGCTACTAAGTATTGTTTTTATGGACTGTATAAAATTCAATGACAGCTACTGGAAGTCAAATGCTAGATTGAAAATAATATCCTATCTCGTATTATGTATTAGTTTGGATATTTTATCCTGATAAGTATGCATAAGATGTCTGATCGTACATCATAATCAAATTAATAGCAATTAATTAATAAAAATGCTGCCCGATCATGTTCTTTTCTTGGTACACTGTGAGCCCCTTAGTATTAACTGAACATCGTTTAAACACCAAAGCCTAATCACAAAGATCAAATCATCTCATGTCTCACCCTTGGTACTGGTAAATTCTCATTGTTGCAGTCCTGCAGAAAAGCATTTCTTTCATGGTATCACTGTCACAGGTTTTCAGTTTGTTATTTTTGATTGGTTGTAAAAATGAGGCAGCCTGTGGGCAGATGCCAGTAGAGAGAGAGAGCAACATTTTGCTGGGATCTGATGGACAGTGGAAGGATTTTTGTCTGTTTCTGTTATGCTCAGTGCACAGTTGTTAACATGGGAAGGGGAACAGAATGAGGCTGTCCCAGACACACTGACAATTTAGGGAACAAGTGGAGTGATAGAAGAAAATGGTTCACTGGCAAATGTATATGTCTCTTGTATGGCCTGCAAATCACTGGTGCAGCCTGAAGTTTTTTCTTTTTCCTTTTGTTTTGTAACAAATCCCCCCCCAACACACACACACACACACACACACACACCGAAAACTAAAACTGCATAACCAACCCTCTTTTCTTATCTCACTGAATTGAAAATGCTCACTTGCTCAGTTCAAACCAACAATAACCCTTTTCTGATAATAGGTAGCCTCGTCCCTCTCTTGGCAGTCAACCACTGCATACTGTGTGCCCGTGAGTGTGTGTGAATGAATGTGTTTGTTTGGTTTTCACGTAGAGCTCCTATGAAACATGGATTATGTCTTTGTTCCTGTCTGGTAGATCAAAGGCTTGTGGTATTTTGAGACCAGCTCTCTTGTTGTGGCAAGTTTTCATTTCTGTAGCCTTTTGCTTTTGGTGTGTGTGTTGGGCTGTGTGAGTCTGCATATCTTGTGCCTCTTCGTGTGTGTGTGGTGGTAGTAGTGGTGGGGCATTCCAGTGTGGGCCACTGTTTGTAAACCTCCCTTTTGATTTTGTTATTATAGGTTTATGGAGAGTGATGTGTTTATTTATACTCGTTACTGTATGTTTGCATTACTCCGGGCTTTGCATATACCAAACATTGTGCAGAACAGGTCAGAAGTAAAGAGAGAAAAAAAAAATCTTGCTGGGTTTCAAACTCCAATGTTGAACCGTTTAACATTTCAGATAGCTTCTGGGCTGTTTCCAATGAACTTGAAAGTAAAAGAAAGCATACTTCACACAGTTTACTTAGGTTTTAATCCCTGATGCAACCTAATGTAATCCGGTTGTTTGAATTGTTTTTTCTCCAATGATCTGTAATCCTCTCTGTGGTCTAATATCTGCATACATCTGCATTTCCAGCTCAGTCCTGGAGTCTGGAAGGCTGCAAATGCAATATCAGTAGCTTCTCACTGGAGGGAGCCATAGTTGCATTTTAAAACTGGCAACTCAGCATTCATCCATTTATGACACCTCATCCATACAAGGATAAAAACATTCAATAACAACGTTTTATTTTGAGACAACATATGGAAATGATCTTGTGAACAATCAAGTCAAATCTTAGCATTACTACAATTTTGTGCAGACAAGAAATTGAGTTCAGTGTTTTATAGGAGCGCTTCAGGGAGTGCACAAAATGTTTGTCAGTCTGTTGGTACAAAAACTATTGAACATTCTGTTTAAAAAAGGCTGCTAGTTCCTTGAAATTCAGAATGAGACAAAAATGCCTCATCTTGCTGCATCTTAAAAAAACAATAAATTCTCTTCCAATCCACTGACTGTAAACATGCCTGCAGAACTGACCCTGCTAACATTCAAAATAATAAAAAAAAAAGAGAGAGCTTGCTTTGTAAAATTTTGCTTTTTGAAAAGTAAAGAGAGGAGATCAGCTGCAAAGTGTGAATGTCAAAATGATTTGTCAGTTTTTCCTTTTTTTTTTAACCAGTGGATATTTTCTGTGTGTGTATATGTGAAAGAAACAGATGCCTTAAAGACTCCAAACTATCCACTTCCTACAGAATACAGATACTGAAAGTACCATGACAATCCAGGTTATTCTTAATGTGACAATTTTTGACTCTTAACTTCCCTGTCTTTGCATTTTTTTTAAAAACCCATTTTTAACTCAACAACTGCAGAAAATGCTCCATTGTTATGCAATGTCCTGCTCCTCTTTTTCTTCACCTCCTAGACTCTGTCTCATTTTGTCACAGTCTGTATTATGGCTCTTGGCAGCTGCACCCTGACCCCTTTGGTTCATCTGGCGGAGCAGTAGCAGGAACAAGGCAGAGACGATGAGAGCCACCCCTGCCATGAGGAAACCTGTCCCATAATCACTCATCTTGTCAATGAAGAATCCTAAAAGCAAAAGTACAAGTGTTTAAATGACAACATCCATTTCTCACTGGAATGCACCAATGCTGTCCAAAACACAGCAATATTACATCTATCTTATTGTCGATGAACAGGCAAAAGACTGAGGGGGAAATTGGATTGCACTAACATTAAGTTCATCCTGAGGCAGATAAGCCAGCAACTCAGATGAAGGAAACATAAATAGAATGCTTTGATGCATCCTCAACATCCATCAACTCTCTGGTCATCAAAGTAGTAGAAGTAGTTAGAAATAGCCTCTGTGTCAGAGGGACCATGCTAAATTAAAAATAGGACACCACTGGCTATATTTGCATCTACTTTACTTCAGTGAGCATTTAACTATATTTGAGGTCAGTTTCACCCTTTAGTGTTTTTTTTTATTTAACATTTAAATGTGTGTGTGTGTGTGTGTGTGTGTGTGTGGGTAGGGGGGGGGGG
>VUQS01011332.1:4347-16209 GCA_015108495.1 Heterochromis multidens
ACAAAGGGGACTGCCCCCCCCCCCCCTTTTTTTTTTTTCTGATTAATTGTTGAGTGCTTAGTGTATCGGTTTGATTTCATTTAACATTATGTCAGATCATCTAGGTTTAAAAGGTCACGCTGTGGGATGTTGCTTTTGATTCATCAGTCTTTAACTATATTCTATATAGTACAGATAATCAGTACCAAAATCAGGTTATAGTTTATTTGTTTATTTCTGGTTGAAATAAAAGTAAGTAAGAAAGAAAAGCAGCTTTTGTTCATTTTAACGAACATTAGGTTTGTTTTTGATGTAAAGTTTGTTTTGAAATAAGCAGAGTTTTGACTATTGGACTATCCAATCTTCTGTTTCTTATTGTTAGGTATGTTCATTGCAGGTTGCAGTCGTGTTATGACAGGTGAAGAGAAGTCATAGCCCCTGTATAATTTGTACAGCTACATTAGTGAATGAAAACATTGTATGTTCACAGTTTAAGTCAGTTGATCTTGTAATGATACTACTGAAACCATAGATGAGAATAAGCTTGCCTGTGTTTCCCAAACCACTGAAGGTTTCCTACCAGCATTTAGCAGACTTAGAATGGTGTATACTGTAGTTACTCAAATCACATTTGTACTTATGTCCTCTGTCGAATTCTAGACTCCTTTGTTGGTCTGTCCCCCTTACTTCCCAATGAAATATAAACAATGTTATTGAAATTTTAATTGCTGCATTATTGCCTTTTACAATGCTGTGTTTTGGATGTAATTATTCTGTATTTTTTATTTATATGTAATAATCATTTGGATCAAGGGTCATGCTTTTCACATGTAATTTTAGAAGCTTGTACAAGAAACACTGACAAGTTTGTAACATTCGTAAATGTGAACTATAGACAGACACATTGCCTCTGCCTAATTGACAAGGAGTGGCACTAAGCACAAGATGAACCGAATTGCTCCATTTGTGTACAGGTTGCTAAATGTTAGACATTGATCCTGTCTGTCTGATTTCAATTAAACTGCAGAATTTTAGGGGTGTTGATAGTAATATTCAGAGAGCTGGTCTTCATTTTCATTAAGAGTTTTAACCAAAGACATGATCCATAAATAATCAGACAGATCATCAAATTTGGCAAAATGTTTTTCTGTGTAACTGTACTGCAAGCAATCTGGCAAATTGAAACTGGTGAAGCTAATTAATAGCCTAATAAAAATGAGTGACCCATAAAATATTGTCTGTGCTTTTTAAATTCTCTTACATGTACATTTCTCTTTCTATACCAGGGGTGTCAAACAGATGGCCTACAGGCCTGATGGCTCTGCAAACTGTGAAAGTTTAAAGAAAAAAGGTGGATTTTTTACTGTGTTTTGCACCAGGAAGCATTGTAAAGCCTGTCTTTAACAATAAATCACACCATGAGAGCTGTCCAAAGACATTACATACAGCATACCCTACCACACTGAAGTAAGAGCAGCGATGATACATTTCTTTGGTTGACTACATTAACATTTCTTTGTAATCTGACTCCTCATTATCCTTTTTGTGAAAAGATGTTTCTTTAAATGTCAGTGTTTTTAGCTTTCACGTGTCTCACCCTAAAAGAGAGGGAGACATTTGGAGTTATTTTTGTAGCTTTTTATGCACTGCTTGTGCTGGTCCAGGACACAAGCTCAATTGTGACACAGTGAGTTAGACACCACTGCTCTACACCACAATCACATAAAAGGAAATTCATTGTCATGCACCTCATACAGGCAACGTGAATACTGAATTTTGATCATGTTGTAACTTGTGCAATGAACCCTATGATGTAAAGGGGGGGGGGATCGAACTTACCCACACTGGAAAATGAGGTTTTTTTCTTTCTTACTACTGCCTCAGTTTTCTTGGGAAAGAGAAACCTAAAGTAATCTCAGTTTGCACCGTTTTTGCTATTTAACAGTATGCTACATTCATTTGTGAATTGCCTGTTTATCTTAAACAAGAAGATGTGATTTGTCAGCAGCTGCGATGGCGAAGTCTAAGTCCTGCTCATTTGTGTGCCACACATTGATGTAATATTTGGTAGTAAAACTTTCTGCATGATAAAAATCTTAACCAAGGTTAAGATAAGGTTTTCTCTCAGCTTTCAGTATGGAGTTTCAGTGACTCCTTAAGCCACACTGTTACTTCTGTGAAGCCAAAATTGCAGTTCACTTCCTTTGTCAGGAAAAGCTACTATGATAGCATCACTTCTTTAACCTCTAAAAACAAAATATGTTTCAACATATACAGTTCAGCTCAGCTTTAAATTACTTGTATATAAGGTGTCAGAGTGGAGCCATCCAACCCCAGAGATAGACATAGACTTTATTAATCCCACACTTGGGAAATTCACATATTACAGCAGCACAAGGGTCAGGAAGAAAAAGTGAATTAGAGATATATTAGAAAAATAAAAACAGAAAAATAAATAAGAAACTGTGTACAAAAAACCCCCCAAATTACTATACAAGAGTAAAGTAGTTGCTATATACATTAAAATACACTCAGAGATTTTTGACACAATTCTCAAGCAGCTATTCACCTGACAGTCACCATCGTGGGCAGGTCTCACATTTCCTTCACCCACAAATTACAAAGAAGTGTCAAGCCCCAGCCCCTGTCTTTGCACAGGTTCACTTCTTCCAAACCACAACACTGACGGGTAGTCCTGCTTACCCAGATTACTGTGAAAATGTTCTGTGGCTGTACAGTGACAGTTTGCCATTGATGCTTCCAACACACATAACTCATTTTGGTAGTGGTTCCTCTGAAGTGAAGTGCTCACATACCGCTCCTGTGGTAATGTACGACGACTCATATTAACCTAGACTTTAATCAAGTTGCATTCTGAGTGTGCTTTTTGTTTAGTTCAGTAACACTTTGATTCATTCAACAAAACAACAACATGAAACTCTTTAAAATGCAGAGATTAAAAGCCTTTGTAGGTGGATCAAAGATGTTACTGCATGAAATGCGCATTTGACCAAATAAAAGATAAATGTCATTTTCATCATATGACGTGTGGGCGACAGACACACTAATGTGGAATGTGCAGATGAGCACAAGTACCCCACACAGTTAGACACCTCAGTGAGTCAGCATTGATGATGGGTAAAGTGTCTAATGGTGATTGTTCAACTGACAGCAGGGGGATAGCAGGTGTTGAGGAGTAGGGTGTTAGGGGGGCCTGACAGTCTTGAGATTACTGTTAGGTGCAGCCCTTTGCATCAGTTCTGGCTTTTTTCTTCTTATATAGTGCAAGATGACATTTAAACATTGGTAAATTTGTAATTTCACTGAGAGGAACAGATAAGATCAGACTGTCCAGTGGTTTGAGCAACACTTGACAATAACTGCAACAGACAACAGTATGAACAATAGCCCCAAAATGTCAGCACCTTTGCTTGTAAACGTGCACAGCAACAAATCCCATACGTGATTAAGTTATCATGAATGGTCAGATATTGTATATTGCATGGAGGAATCCATAATTGTAACGTACAGCAGAAAAAAAAAAAGAAACACAAAATGACAGTTTCGAGTTTTTTTCACTTCTTAATGCATCAACCTGTCAAGCCTTCAAACTTGTGATCACAACCATTACAGGAAACCACCTTGTGGTTTATGCACTTTATGTCTCTTTATCATATAGGTGAGAAGAATATATGACAAATACTACTTAATCTAAAATACTACAAGTGTAGAATTAAGTTCTACGTAAGAGGATGACCTCTTGGAAATTACTAGGAAAAGCAGTTTGTATTTACGACATAGGAAACGTTCGTTCGCACATTCGTTAAACATCGTGCTACAGATGAATGGATGAAAAAAAAAACAAAGTTAACTTCAAATTCTTTAAGATCATGTATGTGTACTTGGAGAAAAAAGGTCACTTTTTATGTAACACTTTTTAAATTATATAACTTTGAACAGCCAAGTGGTGTTTTTTATACACTACTCTTATCTCTTTTTGGCTTAATATGCAAACAGAAACCTTGTAGAGAAAACATTCATATGCAAGATGTTATCACTATTTAAAACAAAATACTCACCACAAACCAAAACATAGCATACCGTGCAACACATTAGGAGGTGTATATTGTAATATATAAGAAGTAGTAATCATGTCAATTTATATCACTTATGACAGCTGGATATAGCAAGAAAAATAAGTGCAGGAACAATGTTCTTCCATGTGACTTAAGAGCCTTGCACAAGAAGGGAGTCTGTTCAGTACAATTTGCACAACAGAGATAACAATATGATTCCACAAGAGACTTAGGTTGAAAAACTATATAAAAACACCTTTTCTATGTGGCTCATATGAGAAAAAGGGGATTTCTGGAAAGTTTTAACAACACAGTGCACAATGAGAAAAATCTGAACGTAAGCTACGTGTGTTTCTAAATAATTTCATTTGATGAGGTAAGTAAACAATCCATTCAGCATTTAGTCAACACAGACTGGTTCTTAAGGTGTTAATATAAATATAAAATGCATATAGTTAAAATGAGCTGATATAAAATAAAAGTACTCTTGTATTTATGGTTTAATATAACTTTTGAGATTTACTGAGCACAACAACCGGTAGAACAAAGTAAAATTGTTTTGTTTTGTTTTTTTCCAAGAGCAACTTCCTGAACTTAAAGAAAATACAGAAAAACAAGTTTCCTGCTGACGTTTTTACCTCAAGTGGTGCTTTGGAGCTGTTTTTCAGCAAACGGATCCTTCCCTTGCCTGTCTTGTGTGTGTCTATAAGGTCATACAGGCCAGTGAGCCCTTGCAAGTGCCTGCCAACGACTTTTCACTATTTCACTGGTAATAACATACTGAGATATGTAGAAATGTGCCAAATAATGCAGGCAAGCAGAAGAGTGTGGGCTCGTAAATGTAGCATTTTATATTTTGATGTGAAAAAGAAAGTGCACTCTAAGTTCTAAGGTTTTACATGCAAGGACATAATAAAAGTCTTAAAAATAGGTAACTACAATCTCAGATGAACAAGACAAGATTCAGAAGCAGTGAGTCAAAACCAAAGTACACGACAAAGTACATGATTCAATAGCTTGTAGAACAATCTTTAGCAACTTTAGCAACAGTAACTTAAAATAATCATTTTATATATGCCTTTACAAGTCTCTCACAGCGTGGTGGAGAAATTTTGACTTTATTTTTAACTAAATTTTTGAATTTACAGCTTTGCTTCAATTTATTGAGGTTTGTGGGCATTTGTTTATACACAGCTCTCTTAAGGTCCCATCAGAGCATTTCAGTTGGGTTGAGGTGTGGTTTTTTAATGAGGCTATTGCAACACCTTGATTCTTTTGTTTTTCAGGCATCCTGTTTTAGATTTGCTACTGTGCTTGTGATCAATTAGGACAATGCATTTAGCTGTTACATAAAAGGATACACAATACATTTTATTAAGCGTTACTCAACTAAGTACTGAAATACTTAATTGAAACTGTTTAAACTTTAGTCATCCACAAATGGCTTGTTCCTGGAACTGAGACGATTTCATGTTAGCTAGCAAGCTAGTCACAGAAAATCATTATTCGGTGTGCAATGAAGTATTAAATATGTAATTAACATTAAATTTCATGGTGTTTGCAGTTTCAGTAAAAGTAAACATGGCAATCATCAGAAAAAGCAAATAAATCATTTTACTAGGCAAAGCTAGTAAAATGATTATAATATAATTCATGCAAAGGGTGTTTTCAGAATTTTAAACAAAGACAATAACATTTTAATACATAACATTCTGTTTTAGTATTTCAGCATCTTATTTCAAAGTAGATGTTACTTTATAGGACTTCTACAATGCAATATGATTCAGTAGATTTGAATTTACACATATATAATATTAACTTACACACTGTAAGTTGCTCCCTAATTTCAGTTTATGTGCTACCATCCCAGCTGCTGACATGAAAACTACAGAAAGTGCTAGCTCTATGTTGTGCATAGTTTTTGTTTCAATTTGTAACCAATATGTTTTTTTTTCTTGCAGCATGTTCAGTTGTGCTAAATAGCCTACCGTTTTTCTTCTGTGCCAACCATGACAGTATCACTCATGCTGTTTTGTCACCTTCCTACCGTCTCTCTTTACTCTGCTTCTGTACGTGTGCGTGTGTGTGTGTGCACAATTATGTTCATGAAAAAAAAGTTCCACTATAACTGGAACTATGTCAAACATGGTAAAACCACTGTGTCAAGTAAATAACACTGGTCATCTTATTACAATGGTTATTCTACTGGTAAACCAAGGATCATTAAATTTATATGGATATAACTGTGACACAACCACCTAAGTAAATATTGTGGCAGACCAAGCTAACCCCCTTATAACAATGGCATTCCCCCACAGCATCAGCCTCTTTAAACAGGACAAGTTCCTTCAGTTTAACAGTTTAAGGAAGTTAACATAAGAGTCAAAGGTCTTGAATCAGCCTTGAATCTCCTCAGATTCTAACCAAATGAGCATCCAGGATGCTTTCAACAGCAGAAGTGGGATCTACACAATATTAGAGAGCTGGCTTTAATGTTGTTGTGATCTTTCTGTGTGCCCAACACCCACATTCTCTATAATCCTTTAAAGCATTTGTAACTCCACATTAAGTTTCTTCATCCAGTGTACATGCAATCATTTTTAAAGACGAGTGTGGTTCTTGGTGTAATCCCATCACAAAATGGTCTCTAGTCATTCTTTTTTTAGCTCTTTAGGTGTAAAATGCTCCTCTGTGTTCACAAACTGCTAATTTTCTTGGATCATACAAACACTTTACAAATTTAATGCATTAAGATCCACAAATTTTATTGTATAAAAAAAATTCTTAAAGAAGATGGTGCAACTAGATATGTTTTCCCATCACTGTTAAATGATGTCTCCAGCTAGGTTGAATAAAAATGTAAAGAAACAACTATGCACATCAAAAATGCATCTGAACAGGAGGTTTTACAAAGATAGCAGAAAAAACAATAACTGGGTTGATAATTAAAGCTAATTTAGGAATATGGCAAAATAAACTGTTAAATGCACGTAAAAGACACACAGTATACTCAACCATCAAGGGCTGAAAAACTGACCAGCTCTCTACAGTTGGCCTATTTTTACAGGTTGTCACACCAACATCTGACATATCGAAAGGCCAAAGCAGATATTTCTATTCTGAGAGTGCAGCTTTCAGTGAAGCTCGGCCCTACATATCAGTACCACTGGGCTTTGGTCTGTATGTTTCCTGTCACAGATCATTGTCTTTGAAGTGGTTTCTGTCTCAGCACAGAACAGTCTATTAATGTAGTGACCAGCAAAAGAAGGTGGAGGGGAGGAAATCATGTACAACATGTACAGGTGTGCAACATCACCATTCAACCACTGTCCTCATTTTTCTCTCTCATTTTCAGAAAATACACAATTTTCATTGTTAACTTGGTTTGGTTTGTGTTTTGCATGCAAACACAATACCTGTATGATGTCTATACAAGAAGTAGAAATTATTCATTATTAAAACTTCCTCCATGGCTTGAACAAAACAAAATTTAACAAAGAATTGGTTTACTTAGCAGAAAGCCCCCATCTTTAATCACAAAAGACAAGCTTTTTAGCATGTCATCAGTGCACCAATGAGAGAGGGTTATCTTCAAGAGGAGGGACTGAAGAGACAAAAGAGGAAACCACCCTGTCCCACAGTTATAACCTGTGCCCTGACAGACATGTCACTTCAGAAGTCGCTTCACAGTCATGATGCAAGGTAGCTCATCGTTCGCCTTGGAGAATATTCACTAAACACTTGGTAAGTGCCTCATTCATGCAGCTTGCTGCTTCTTAAGTTTCCAAGACTTGAAACCACAAGAAGATGCACCTTAACATTTCTCATCTTTGGTCTTTTTAGCTGTCTTATCTTTGATCTAGTGTAAACACAACTTAGCACTGTGCTACTAATCTGTTGCTCGTTGAGGCTTTTATAAATCAGGTTTTAAATCAGTCCCATGACTCTAGTGCTTTACATGTGAGGGCTTACTTTAACTACATATCGCGTTTTATGTGTAAGTCTTACACTGACATTGATTATACTGTGACTAAAAGGAGATCACACACCTGCTAACTATGTCACAACTCAGGTCTACATTGATCTGAACAGCTGCAGTGGGAAAACCTATTATATCAGCTAGTTTATTACAAAATCAAATAGATTTAAACAAGGTTAGCATGGACTTTAAGTATGGCATAAAACAATATTAAAATTGATAGGCCAGCAGCTTCCAGGAGAGCACCACTGCAAGCACTACAGTGAATAATCAAAAATTATACAGCACTACTGGAATCACATAAATGTCAACCGAAAAATAGCACAGTATTCGAAAATACATTCTAATCACAGTTAAAACTAAAGTTCATGAATTGGCATGTAATGCACTCTGAAAGACATCAATATTTCTGAAATGCCTTTGCAAATCAATATACAGATGAAAGGTTTGTTTATAACACATTACAGTACTTTTCACATCTCCTTGCACTTAAAATAATGGGGTTAACTAAAGCTACTTTAAAATAATTGATCATAAATACATTTTATAATGTCAATTTGCATCCACATGCTTAATTATATCATCGTCACGATTGTAACACCTAGTACTATAAATATATAACTATATTTTAAAAAATAATATTGTTAATTATTATCATTATTGGTGCTGTTTTAAAGTAAATACAGGTGAATTAAAATGACTAATGTAGAAAATGCCAAAAAGGTAGAACAGAAATTTTAAAAGTCCTAAAAAGAAAATTATCTTAAATGTAACTTTGCAAAATCGCAAAACGCATGAACTTAAGCAAAGGACTATATGTGTGTGTACTTTATATATCTATATATTTGAAGCCGTAAATGTCATAGTGAGAAATACGGGTCCACGTACTTTATATTTATGTATGTGGATGATACGCTTCACTGAACTGACACATGCTTGATTTGCTCGCTAATTTCCTTACGTGCTCTCAAAACTGTTTATTTAGTATTACACATTTAATAATTGTTTTTGATTGATAAATGCATACACAAATGAAACCTCAAGTTTGTCTTCGGAGCCCATTGCACAGAAAATCTAAGTAACTTTTGACATCTAAAAATCTAAGTAACTTTACTTTTGACAATGGACTTGCTCCACTGTCATTGTCAGTTTCACTCTCACTGCTACATGCTACATACCACCTACATATAAGACACAACCAATTAACTGACAAACATAAAATGTTTTTAAAAATTTTAAATTTATTATGGCGAGCTAAAATGCTTTTGATTTTTGATGCGATATTTTCAAATCACTTTTATAAAATATTTTCATTCATTATCAGGCAAGAGGAAAGATTTTGATGGCGTGCATCATGCATGCATATACTTTTTTTTATTATTCCAGTAATGAGACAACTAAATGTCATTTTGTTTCACATTTACTTTTCATTTACAGTCACCATCAGAGTACGGGTATGGGTTTGCAATTGTGCAAAAAAAGACAACAAAAACCTTCTGAAATAGCTCACAGTACTTGTGACCTCTGCTTCAGAAACAGACCGCACACTGTATAATCATAAAGGTTCATTATAGACTTCAGACGGTGTGAAGATGACAAAGTCTCAGGCATCCGGTAGTTTTAGCATATAGCCACAGCCTCTTCATCCATGTATTCTCAATATTAATGTAAAATTCCAAAAAAACACTTACATATTTACATATTCCACCCCTGCAATATCTTGCATTTAATGTTTATCGTACTCAAATATGGTCTTATTTTTGTTGATGTTCAAACTTTTTACTCATGTTTACGCATGTACAGTCATTAGTCATGGTTTCATATACTGTTAGGGCTTTGTGGCTTTAGAGTGTGTATGTGAACTCTGAATATCAAAGCTTTCACATAACAGGGTACATTTCCACACAGCAGCCAGGCATTCAAACATGATAGCAGACACAGTAGTGATTGAGAAAAGTTTTCTTGCAGATATGAGTCTAAAAAAATGTAAAGGAATTGTACTTTTTTAATCCATCCAGTTTTGAAAAGTGTCTTAAAATGAAACTGAGTTAGACAATTCTTTATAATATAAACAAATATTACATTTCTCTGTGATAATCACGTTGGGTGCATTATGCCCCCTCAGCTTTCACTATAGGTAATGCTCTTTGGAAATGGTGGGAAAAAAAAAACTGTACAAACCACAGAAAACCATATCTGTTAATCACAGGCCAATCTGTGCTGCTGTTTTTCAGCTTGATTTTCCTACTTATAATTTAGCATTTCTAGAAATGTCACAAAGCAATGTGGCAAATAGATGGAACAACCTTTAAGACAGTGTGGGCATAATCTGATGGGATATCTCTCTTGGTTTTGGTTTTCTCTTCTCAGACTTTGGATTATAAATCTACAAACTTCAGACATGATCAGAATCAACAACACCCAATACTTCCACTTCCTGGAGCAGGCAGATGCCTTACGCCGCTCAGGGTCACTCTGTGATGCTATAATCTCAGTAAAGAGTCAGACTTTCAGGGCTCATCGTCTAGTATTAGCCTGTGCTAGCAGAACTTTAGCACAGCAGCTAGTCCATGGAGACATAGACAGCCCTGTCCACTGTACTCTAGAGTATTTCTCACCCCACACCTTCCAGCAAGTTCTGGACTTCACCTACACTCAAGCTCTTGAGGTCTCTGTGGATGATCTACACCTGCTGTTGGAAGCTGCACAAGTGCTGGAGATGCAGCCCCTGGAGGACCAGTGCAGGAAGCAGCTGGACACTCTTGACTGCAGAGCAGAAGAGCGGGAAAAAAGGGAAGAAACCACTGATGTCAAAGTAGAAAAGGAGACTCCAGAGGGAAAAGATCAACATCCAAACAGAAGTCCAATTCATAAGGACAAACTGCTAAAGGCATCCTTACCTGTGAAAGATGCAAGCACTGCCGTGGAAAACCTTTCACCCTCTGCTCCTACTAAGAACCACAGCAATCCATCGTCCCCAAGGAAGAAGCCCAAACTGTCCCCTTTTTCAGGACCATTTCACAACAGAGATAGTGCTATTGCCAAGCCTGCCACTAGCAATTCCTCTTTCTCTTATCCCTGGACTTTCTCTACAAAGATGTGGGACTTGAGGCAGATAGCAGAAAACTATTCAAGCTTACTTGCAGCTCACCCTCTTCAGTCCTCCAACCAGTCCTCTATAACATACCCATACTCTCTCTCCAGTCCCCATATGTTCCCCCTACTAGGTTCTCATTTTCAAACCCCAGGTCAGAACCCTGTAATAGGCTACTCAGGCTTCCACAGCCGCTATACACAAAACATTTACACTGGTCCTACTCGAATGGGCAGCATAATCAAACAAAACCTGTTAAAAAGAAAAAGATCTAGCCAGAGAGCATTTACTGGGACTGTTGGCGAACCAAGGTAAGACACAGCTTGGACATGATTTTGGAAACTTTGGTTTTTATTTTCTAGTCATTATCTCCATATTTTTCCTCTTATAGGGTAATTTAGAATCCCCTGATTAGCTCAATTGTTCCTTTGTGGCAGCTACCATACCTGACTCACTGCTGTTTGGGTAGATATGTGTTAACAAGCCTCCTGCACTTTCCAGCTAGATCAGTTTCAACTGTTAACCCTTCCCTGCCAGTCCAAGTCTGTCAAATTCTTTTTTGAAAAGCTATCATCTTATCATCCTTCCACAGCACAAATGGAAAAAAAGATATGCCACTATAACTTTATATATATATATATATATATATATATATATATATATATATATATATATATATATTTTTATATTTATTTTTTTTTTATATTTTTTTTTATTTTTTTTTATTGTGTGTA
>VUQS01011333.1:5619-21053 GCA_015108495.1 Heterochromis multidens
TTTTTACTTTTACTACATTTAAAGCTTTTAGGATGGTTTTTTTTGTTTTTTGTTTTTTTTACCTAACTAGGCTCCTTTTAATTTATTTAATGGACAAACACTGTTAGGATTCAAGATACATCCATAAGTATTTTTTTAAAATATATTTTTGAGCTTTTTTATGAAAGCTTGTTTCCACCACTGTAAAAAATAAAATTAAATAAAAATTGGCAGACGGAGCTAAGTTGAAATTTTGTGTTTTTATCTCAAATTTTCGACTTACTAAGTATCTCTCAGATTCTCTCAGACTCTACAGCACAGAAACTAATCAACGAATTTCTTTTTCTTTTTTCCAGTGGTAGAAGTCTGATGTCAGAAAAGGAAATAAAAAATGCACACCCTTGATGTTGCAACACAAAACCTCAGTTTTCCTCATCCACATGTAAATGCAAAAATTGAGTTTTTGAAAATCTTCACCTTGATCAGGTGATCAGATAGAATCACCAGTTAACCTAACATGCATGGCTTTGAACTGTGGAAGGAAGCTTGAGCACTCGAAGAAAACCCACGGGTACAGGGAAAACATGCAAACTCCACACAGAAAGTAAACCTACAAATTCTAATAGATATTTTTCTCCTCAAATTAACAATTGATCAATTTTGTTGGTAATAAAAAATAAGTAAATAACAAGGAAACAGTTTTAGTTCTATAATAAGTGCTATAAGAACTAATATAGAACTAAGAACTAATATAGTTCTATAATTTCATAAATGCAAAAAAACCACGGTATTATTATATTGAAAATGCAAAGTACTAAATAATTCTGAATAGCCCACTGCAGATTGGTCAAATGTGACAAAACATCTGAATTAATTACACCTATTGATAATACTGATACCTTCATTAAGGTATTCTAGGATAAGAGAAGATATACTTTATTTATGACAAAGTTGTGAAATTCTTTTGTTATGGCATGTAAAAAATTAAGTTAAACACAACAAACATGTGACTAAGGCTTAACTAAGTAGACCTTTTAAGGCTCAAGTATGTTTTGCGGCTCCATACAGAATTTTTGGGTCAAGAATTGCTTAAAAATGGCTGACCCCTGGGTAAGAAGGATGTAGTTAGAAACCATTCAAATGATGGAGAAAACTATGAAACAAAGGAATTACAGTATAGACAATTTAACAAATGAAAAACCAGATACACTATTGGTTTTTCTACTCTCTAGAGACACATCGCATTAAAGGACTAATTCCATATTTTGTGAATTATGCTCTTCGGCTTTCCAGCACTTTGATAAGAAGATTAATGCCACCCTCTGGTTTTACTTTAAATGCCAAACTATGCCATCACACAACTGTACCTTAGGTTTTATCTCCCTTTGGCATAAATTTTGTCTTGGTATCTCTATCTCACCTCTAAAATTTGAACATTTCTTGTTGTAGCAATAATGATTAACTGTATGCTATTTTGAAGTACAGACGGGGTGTGGGAGTCTTCGGGGTGGGGGACAGAGGGAAGAGCGCGACCCCAATGTTAGTGTTGGTGCTGCCACAGGGACCCAATAAAAACAGGGCTGTCAGGAGTGCTCCTGACTGCTAGGCTCTGTGTCAACCCACAGACCAAATAAACAGCAATCAGCGTTGCGCTAACTGCTCTGTGACAAACACACACACACACACACACACATACACACACACACACACTGCAAAGCTCAGTGAGTGAAGCCATACTCAAACACAGCAACCACACGCATTGCACAGAAGTGCATGCTTATGTGCGCACACACAAGCACAAGCATGCACACGAATGCATACACACGTCACTCACAAGTCCAAAAGCAAACAAGCCAGGGAAGTCTGTATAATTAATGTTTTGAATCTGGCCTCTGAGTGATGTAATGACAACACGTAAGTCATGCAGTCATAGACTCTCAGCGCAATGAGCGTGTGACTTCCCACAAAGCTGGATTTGGCTTCCAGTGGGTACAACGCACCCACAACATCTCACCTGCGACATTCACAGTGATCCATAGGTGGTTAAAGAAACATTAAAATAATAGTGTAGGATTTTTGGTTTATGTAATCCAGGAATTGTTCGAGTCACCTCAGACATAAAATATTTTATGCAGGTTTTCTTATCATTAGAATCACAGTATGTAACACAGTTGTCTTAGAACGATTTATTTACTTATTTAAATAAATCTGACCCAGATTTTATTGCAACAAAACAGGACACTTATATATCGCATGGGTTGGACTACCTTACTGTATGCATGTGACACTAGAGGTGAATGGGTGAATGAGAAAGGCTTCAATAGACTTTAATATCATTGCTTTTGACATTTTTGCATTGAGTAACTTCAACTGCACAATGTGAAAATAAAGTAATTAGAAATACAATACAAACATATATGTCGTCACACTGCACACTTGTATAATACAGGTTATTTATACTACACATTTTATAATACAAGCACGCTCAAGTGCCTCAAATAGAAAAAGAAAAATAGCCACAGATCAAACATGACACATCAGCAAAAACACCTCATACCAACTATCAAGCACGGTGGTGGAGGGATGATGATTTGGGCTTGTTTTGCAGTCACAGAACCTGTGCACCTTGCGGTCGATTATGAACGCCTCTGTGCACCAAAGTATTCTAGAGTCAAATGTGCTAAAGCTTGACTGAAATTGGGTCATGCAGCATGCAGGACAAATGATCCCAAGCACAGCAGCAAATCTACAACACAATGATGGAAAAAGAAAAGAGCCAAGGTGTTGCAATGGCCCAGTCAAAGTCCAGACCTCAAAATGTTGTGGCAGGACCTTAAGAGAGCTGTGCATAACCAAATACCTGCAAACCTCGATGAAGTGAAACAACATTGTAAAGAAGAGTGGGACAAAATTCCTCCACAACGATGTGAGAGGCTGAAAAAATCATACAGAAGACCATTACTTCCAATTATTGCAGGTATAGGTGGTTCTACAAGCTACTTTAAAAGTTAAAAAAGGCATACTAATTCCAAAACAGAAGTCTTACCTCTTTAAACCTAACCTATACATACTCAATAGCTACAAATAAAACAGTCAAAGTCAGTCCTGTCTGCTGCATTTGGCCACAGCTCTCAACCACATCCACATCCAGAATTGCATCCAAGAGGGACCTCTGGCTAGTGGTCATAAACTTCTCACCTCTGTGAGGAAAATAGTCTGTCTCTGAGGATGATGAATGGACAGTAAGGTGGTAGAAAAAGCAAACACTTTTGACTGAGAACCATTTTGTGATCACAGGAGATGAAGCACCACAGCATCTCGAACAATTACAAATTATACTCACTTTTCCTCACCTGGTTAAGGTCACTTGTAGAGGTAATCAAAAAATGAAAACAGTCCCAGTGAGAGTGGATGGATTTTTCTTTTTAAGGTATACATCGTATTAGGCACAATGCAGCAAACTGTAGTCTGATTCACAATTTGAATTATGTTAGGATTTAAACATCTGCATGTTAACTGGAAAATACACTTTCTTGTGGGTGTTAAGTTTGTGTGAGAAAATAATTAGAAGCCAGTGAAGAGTGAGACACAGTTTGTTTAAATTGACTTCCTTTGTGTGTTTCCAGTTTTCCAATCTGAACAGAATCTACATACAAATAATTGCTCAGCCTCGTTGCATACCTCTTTGCCTTTTTGCTTCTTTTAAAAGCAATGTGAAGATCTGTTTGTTTGATATGAAACTCCATAACCATTCATCACAATCAATTCTTTAAGACATCTATGGCATGTCTTCAAAGGTATGATCCATTTTGACCAGAAAATTTCTTGAAAAATATTTCTCTGTTTAAAGCAGACCTCAAGGAATTTCTGAATGGGGTGTGCCACATTTTAATGCAGCCCCCATGTACAGCAAAGGGATCAGACATCACAAGTCCCAACTAATAGATGTGATTGTTTCAAAATGTCTGTGCAAAGCCTCTGAGAGAGAGCAGACAGACAAAAGAGCTCCCGAGATCCCTCTGTGATTGAATAAGCACAAGGAGGGATTGGTTTTGTAGCTGCCATAACAAGCCTGCAGATATGACTGAAGTGGTCACATCCAAATAGGCTGAGCAGACAGACAGCAGAGGTTTGGTCTGAGAGAGAGCTCTAAGAAGAATAGCAGATGCTGAAGATGAAAGAATGGCCAGGCCTTCACTGGAGGGGTCTGTCTGAGACACATACACATACACACATGCACATATACACACGCTCTGCATGAGTTTTGCTTCCTTCAGTGCAAACCCTTCCCTTTTTAAATGTGTTTGAGATGTGTTTTAATTGGATAAGACAATATCCAACATTATGTATAACATACAGTAAAAGCATGCATATCAGATTTTTGCACACATGTACATCACCTGAGTGCAGCAACAAATACTCAGATTCTCTGCATCATTAAATACAGAAATACCATTTGATAAAACAATCTCACCCTTTGGCTCATTTGTAGCTTTCAATCATATAACTTTAAAGCTGTTTCAGAGAATTTCCACAGTTGCTTTTGCTCACATGTAACACACAGCAGGAAATAACCCTTACTGCTGGGTGGTTTAGATGATGAGACTTTGAGAGATCATGCAGGAGGCAGCACGCATGGCACCCACTTGCTAACAGTCAAAGTACTGGACTGTTATCTGCACTATTCTCATGTCACACAGACTTTGCAGAAGGAGGGTGGCAAGTTAAAGAGAGGCTTAATGCCTGATCTGACTGAAGTGGACATTTGTTTTCTCACGTGCCCCTCTTTCGGATGAAGTCTAGAAAAAAGGTTCGGTCTGATAGCTAATATTTTTTGAGCATGATGTGATTAAATTTAAACTTCTTGAAAACTTGTAGGTCATTCTCATCCATTTTGCCTTAAAAACTGAGAATGAATGAATGAAGAATGAAGAATCATTTTTTACAGTCCTTCATTTAAAATGTTACTTAAACATTTATGAACAATTAACTCGTACTTACATAGTGCCTCAAAGCATTTTGTACTGCAAGTCTTATTCACCCACCCAGTCACACATAACTTCATACAGTGCTTTTATCTACACCGAAGTGCTTTCTAACATTTGCATACACACTCACATTCCGATGGATGCCATCCATCCATCCATCCATTGCCACTTCCATTTTCTACCACTTATCTGGGATTGTGTCAGCGAGGGCTACCCCCAAGTGGGTAGCTCACCCCCAGTAGTCTCTTCTGAGGGCCGACGGATAGGGTGCTTGTGGAGGCAGGCACCATGGTCCCGTCTAGCGACTACCGGTGCATGAACAACAATTCATGCACAGTAAATGTTACTAATTTCAAAGCGCAACAAACAACATCAGTGTTGGCAACCTTGTTATTACTAATAGTTCTGTACTAAGGTATTACTATAGCCCAAATAAAATCCAAACTTCTTAGTGAAGTTGTTTAGAAGTTATCAGCTGGGAAAGCAGGGGATTGAATCTCTGACCCTCCTATTAGTGGAGGACCTGTTCTATTTACAAACTCATAGCACCACCACAGCATAGTGGCTTTCATTGTAAAGCATTAACAGGACATGGAATATAAATCATTCATAAAAAGCTTCATGTGAAAGATGTGTAGAAGACAGGTGGATATCTTGTGGTGGACACTGAGAAGTTTGAATGCACATGTTCTCTTTAAAATTATATTATCCCTAAATGTTGTTTTTATGTAATCTATTGTGTGTGTCATGCATGTATGTATTTGTGTTTTCATTATTATTTTGGAATTGCTCTCTTAGTGGTTGGCACTAAGTGGCTCATGGCATTTTTAAAAAAATACTCACAAAATGTAATCTTCATAATCCTGGAATTAAATTTCCCCACATTTTTTTTACATGAACACAAACAGTTATCAAATGATTTGTGTGCGTGTACAGGAAGTGAGGTGAAGGCTGGAGCGAGGGTGGAGGTGCAAATGGTTATACCTCTCACAGCAGACACAACAATTCAATCCCACACAAAAATAACAGATATTATTTTTGCCTTTTAGTGGCATCATTTTATTGTAATTTAGATTCTTTTGTTTTCCCAGTTTGGTTTGGTTTAAGCACCAAAGTGTTAGGTTTACATAGTACTTGGTTATAGCAAACTAATTGGTTAGAAAAAAATCCATTTTTTTCTAAGCTCTGTTTTCTCTGTTTTCCATATGAGGACTCTCCTATGCTCACCATTGTCATCCTTGCGATTGGTGATTTCATGACTGCTTCACAACACCACAGTATGCTGTTGCTGTGGGGTCGTTTTGGCTTGTCATGCACCTCTCGATTTTTGTAACCTGATGTGCAACAGGATTGAAGATACGAGTGCAAGATTGTGTCAGTTTTTAACGCGGTTTCAAAGATACATTGGTACAAGAGCTCAATGATTCCCAGTTGATTCCCAGATTATTTTCTGGAGAAAACTTATAGCGCCAAATCACAACAACAGTTGCCTCAAGGCGCTTTATATTGTAAGGTAAAGACCCTACAATAATACAGAGAAAACCCCAACAATCAGACGACCCCCTATGAGCAAGCACTTGGCGACAGTGGGAAAGGAAAAACTCCCTTTTAACAGGAAGAAACCTCTGGCAGAACCAGGCTCGGGGAGGGGCAGCCATCTGCCACGACTGGTTGGGAGTGAGGGTAAGGAGACAGGACAAAAAACATGCTGTGGAGGAGAACCAGAGATTAATAATACCTAATGATTAAATGCAAAGTGGTGTATGAACACAGAGAATGACAAGACGTGAATGAAGAAAAAACACTCAGTGCATCATGGGAAGCCCCCAGCAGCCTAGGCCTATTGCAGCGTAACTAAGGGAGGATTCAGGGTCACCTGATCCAGCCCTAACTAAGTTTCCAAGCAGGGGATAAATACAGTGAAATAAATAAATAATGTACTGGTGTTATTAATCTAATTTGTTCAAACTGGTCTCATTTCGGATCAAACTGTGAGTCATTAGGATGCGCACAGTTGTCATTTACAGTCATGGTAGTTTCTACTTTTCCCTCCTTACAGCTGAAGTGAAATAATGTTTAATCACATTGACACCAACAATTAGTATAATAAAAGCATACCAACAATGTGCATCAAGCTTCTTAGATAAAGTTCCTGACCATGAGAGAGAAAGTAAAGGAGGGAACCAGCGAGTGAGAGACAGAGAGAGAGAGAGGAAGTATCTTTTCACTCACTTTGACGACAGTTCGCAGGTAAGTAAAAAACTTTTGCAAACATACAAACAGAAACTGTTGGTATGTACCTCCAAACGTTAGCTCTGCCGCTAGCTGCTGCTGTCACATGGTAAAGTAAACACAGAACAAAACAGAGCTGAGCTGAATGGATCAGATCATAGATCGGCTCATTGTCACCAATATGCAATCCAAAAAAGTTGAATCTGTTCATCTGGACGTAGCGATTTTTTAGTGGGAGAAACGTTTCGTCACCTTCTAGTAACTTCTTCAGTCTCTGAAGTCTCAGACTGTCTCAGACTTCAGTCTCAGACTGAAGAAGTTACTAGAAGGTGACGAAACATTTCTCCCACTAAAAAATCGCTACGTCCAGATGAACAGATTCAACTTTTTAGGATTCTTTTACCTGGATTATTGAGCATGCATCAAGAAATATGCAATCCAGTTTTTTGGGTCAGTGTCAGACCGATAGCTGATCCAAATATCAAATCAGCGCATCCCTAATGAATGGAGATGTGGCTGTGGTGGTGTCAAAGATTTCAAACTGTAACACAGATGTCCGTGGACACCAACAAATAGATTTCATTACTGCGACTATTTCACATTTTGCCATGAGAATGGGTGTCACGGTAAGAGGGTCGTGGATTTGAACCCGGGCAGGACCCTTTTGTGTATTTTTGGCATAAAAAAAACATTCTGCTCATAAACAGAGGTCCTAAATCTCAAGAATTCAAATTCCTGGTTGAATAAATGTAAAAAAAAAATCCACAAACTTCCTTTCCTTTTTAATGGCCTTCCCTTTCTCAAATAAAGGTAATACAGCTATCATATGGTTGCCTATAAGAAGAGACAGAAGAAAAGCATGTCCAGAAATGGTTTTTGGAAATTTTTGTGAAACATCACAAACATCACACAAAAGAAAATCTGCCAAATCCAACACGTGGAGATACCCACTGTGGTGACCCCTTGTGAATAACAAAGCAGCTGAAAGTAGCTTCTTATATGCTTTTCTTTCTCTCTGTTGCGAGTGATGGGTAAAGTCATCCCAGTGAAGACTTTTCCCTACACTCTCCCCTGCTGCTGTTGAAAGGCAAGGCAGACAGCAGTCCCTGGTCACAGCACAACAGTCCAACTGCTGGGATCTACCATTTCCGTTGGTGTGTCTCCCGTCGCAGTTGCTCCCCTCCTACACACATAACACAAATAACTACACACCGCTGGCCCCCTCTGGAGAGATCAATTTCACGGGATCGCACAGCGAGCTCCGGTTCCCAGGCGCTCCTCACGCGGTCTGCAGACTCAGACGGTTTCTTCACACAACCTGACTCTTGACCCTCCATCATTACGGGGGTCAGAGGACCAGCAACCCCTCACTGCAGCAGGAGAAGGGGGGGGCTCTGCTCTCTCCAAACATTGCAAACATACTGGAGGGGCAGCTCGTTTAGTTCTCTCTCTTTTTCGTCCTGAGGCCAAATGTCAAACGTTAAAACATGTTTCAACTGTTCAAGCTTGTTATCGAATTAGCGAGTAGAAATGAGTGATTAGAAGTATGTGTGCATTAGGAGTGTGTGTGTGTGTGTGTGTGAAATGTGTGAAACCCAGTGTTGTTCTTCACCTCACTTGTCAACATACCTTCATGTCAGCCACATCAGTGGATGAGCTGTGGAGCAATCTTAGTCATATTCAGCCACAAAAAATGAACTTCTCATGCTACTCATGACTTCTGTCACATGCTAGCAGGCTGTCCTTTCTTTAATCTCAGCTGCCATTCTTGTAAGCATTCCTATGATACATATTTACCATATTATATAAAATGTCAAAACAGGTCAAGATTAACTGTCTGCCAAGGGCACATTGCCCGGTGGAAAGTGTGACCGGGTCAAACTCAAAGCGAATAATCACCTCAAGCCAAGATGAAAGTTAAATAACTGCCTTTGTTCTCTTTGACTTTCCTTCTCACTGTCTCCTCTCACAGTGACCACCCACCAGGAGTTTCACTGATTCCAGACATGAGTCACACCCAAACCCCCAAAAACCAGCCGCTCCACTTCCCAGTATGCCTCCAGATTAAAGTCAGACACCATTATGACCAGCAGGTACTTTTTGATTTGACTTGACAGGATGCAACAAATGGGAGTCAAATACCAAGTTCTTCATCCCACCCACCTGTTGAATTTAGATATCAAATGTTCCAGACTGAGGATTAAAGGACCAGCTAGAACATCAGAACGCTGCAGATGAAGGGGTGTGTTCAGGTTGTCTGTGTTTCCTGGACAAAAAAAAAAAAAAAATTACAAACTTGATCCTTGTAACATATGTCCACCAGCTCTTCTGTCTGAGGCAGGTGCCTCAGATCCTTCATGTCCAGGCTTAACAAGAATTTCTTTTTCTAAACTGTCTGGCTCAACACACTATTGATCCAAGTGAATATGCTATTGTTTTCTTGGTTTTAGAAGAATTGCTGCAATATTTGATGTTTTTCCT
This sequence comes from Heterochromis multidens, assembly GCA_015108495.1. Taxonomy (NCBI): domain Eukaryota; kingdom Metazoa; phylum Chordata; class Actinopteri; order Cichliformes; family Cichlidae; genus Heterochromis; species Heterochromis multidens. The sequence goes on from VUQS01011333.1 coordinate 15,300, forward strand.
AATGAAGAGGTTAAAGCTACAACAGCACTTGTAGTATAAAGAACACCTTTATTATTTGACCAGTGTGTTTCTGCTTGTGGCCTTAATCAGAGTGGTATAGCTTTCCTGCCATATAGGAATTAAATGGAAGAATCAACAACATCAATTCATTAATCTCCTGCCAATTAAAAAAAGTATAATTGAGCCCCATCATAGGTGATGTTCCTTATTTATAGGGTACTGTAGTCAGAGCACTTGCAGAGACCAGTCTTGTCACTAGGAAGCCATCTTGGTAAAGACTTGGGGGAGTTATTTTACGCTAACAAGACCAAGCCTCCTATCATGAACAGGGGGAGCATCACAACTTTAAGTGGACTTTATGCTTCTTTGTTAAATCTGCACCATATGCATGTCATAACTGCAAACCCTTCTGAAACCCTACAGTGTAACTTATGTCGACATAGCTTGCCACAACTTTGACTGGCTCTTTCAGTACTGTCATTTTCTCCTATACATTTCCAGCTACTTCTTCTTCCGCCTCCATTTTTCAGATTCACTGGAAGAGAATGAATCAACTTGAAGAGAGAAACTCCACTCGGAAACTAGTGCTTTAGCAACACCACGCACAAGTATAAATGCTGGCAACTTGCATAGGCTACAGTGTAGACTCTGCATAGTCAATGCACAAATATAAATCATGCATTAGGAAGATAAGGAGACTTAACAATACGTGTATAGAATCATGAGTAAAATCTTGACTTTTACACTTTTTCTCCTGCTCACAGACATTTATTATATTTGAACTTCAACCTCTCTTGATTTCTCAGTTTGGCTGTGATGAAGGAGATGATGGGCTATGTAGAAAGAGTGGTGGGTTACGTCTCCATCTTTGGCTTTTTCTCCCACAGATTTCCATTCTGGATTTTTTGAATGCCATGTCTCTGGCTTCTCAAGTCTATAGCCCTGTCCACATAAAAAATAAGTCACTTGTCACCCATCACTTTATAGATGATAGTCTCTAACAGACATCAGGCTCTGGTTGCTCTGGAGGCAAGCCTCTTTTGTATTTACCACTCTGTCATACTATGTCAGTCACCCATTGCTCCCATTGGTAGTCACTTCAATCAGTTGTCTCAAAGCTGAGATTAACTCAGAACACAGCCACTTTAAAAATTTAACGGTTATTTTTATGTGCAAGTTCCTTTATGTCACTCATATTCCAGACTGTCTGGTTGCTTTGTCACCACTGGGCTCTTCATGTGAGTACATCTCATGCTGCAGTATAGGTATATGCATGTAAATGTTAGTACATATTCACTAACAAATATATAAAATATGTATTTATTCACAGCTGAAAAAGTCCCCAACCAATGCACTAATACTATAAGTTTAATGCGCCCCGATATTTTAAGATATTGCATATTACTGGGTTGTTTTTAATACTTGAATGAAGTATTAAAAACAACCTTTGCAGTGATTGACTGCCTGAAATCTAGACACCATGAACATCACCAAATACCGTGTTTCCTCCCTTGAGATGTTCTGCTACACCTTTACAGCAGCCACCTTCAGCTGCTGCTTGTTTTTTGGTCTCCATGCCTGCAGCTTTGTGTTCAGTAACTGAAAAGCTGCTCTATTGGGTTAAAATCAGGTGACTGACTTGGCCACTGAAGAATATCCTTTCCTTTCCTATCCTTTCCTATCCTTTCTTTACTTTAACAAACTCTTGGGTTGCTTTTGTAGTATGCTTTGGGTCATTATCCATTTACACTGTGAAGCACTATATGTTTTGTAGCTTCTTGTCAGAGAGCAGAGAGTATAGCTTGTACACTTCAGAATTTATCCTGCTACTTCTATTAGCAGTCAAATCATCAATAAACACAAGTGACCCGGTTCCACTGGCAGCCATACATGCCCATCATCATAACATTACCTCCACCATTTCGGATGAGCTGTTTCTCTCCTTCTCCATACTTTTCTCTTCCCATCATTCTGGTACAAATTAATCTTACTTTCATCTGTCCATTTTTTTGTCAGAACTGTGCAGGCTCTTTAATCTGTTTAATCTGGCCTTCCTGTTCTTGGGTGTAACCAGTGGTTTGCACCTTGTCCTAAACCTTCTATATTTACATTCATGAAGGTGTCTCCTGATTGTACACTGACAGTGATACACCTACCTCCTCAAGAGTGTCTTGACTTGGTTAGATGTTGTGAAATTGTTTTTTTCTTAACCATGGAAATAATTCTATCATCATCCACTTTAGCTCTCCTCTGTGGTCTTTCAGGCCTTTTGGTGTTGCTGAGTTGGCCACTTCATTCCTTCTTTTTAAGACTACACCAGATTGTTTAGTTGGCCACTCCTAAAGTGTTTGCTATCATTCTACTAGGTTGATCTATGTTCAGCCTAATGATGGCCTCCCTCACTTATGTCGACATGTCTTTGGACCTCATATTATGAATTCCAGTGAAAAAAAAGACAAAAACAAATGCAAACACTTGGAATCAACTCCAGACACTTTATTTACATCACTTGTCATGGAATAATGAGGGAACAGTCCTCACCAGGTTAGGAAACTGGTTTTCACTCAACTGTCCAATTACTTTTGAGCCTTTGAAAATGGAAAACTATGTAAAATAATCCCTGTAATTCCTAAACAGTTGATACAATACTTTTGTTGAATCCTTGAATTAAAGCTGAAAGTCTGCACTTCAATCATGCATTGATTTTTTGATTTAAAATCTACTGTACTGTGATGGTGTACAGAGGCAAAGCTACAAAAAATATTTTTCTGGACCTAAGTATATAAATAAGTAAATAAATCCTGCTACACAGGAATGCACAATACGTTGCTCCACGAGTGGTGTGGGTAGTTAAAGTAACCAAAGAAACCAAAGTCTGAAACAAGGTCTTTTTAAGATTGAGGAAAAACAATCTTATGGACTACTAGAAAACTTTCAAGAATTAGAATATTTTTTCAGTTTTTCTCTCCCTCTGTGTGTTTTGGTTTCTGTGTTTGTGACAGAGAGAGTGGGGGAGGCCCTCTAACACTTCCCATGGGGAAGCAAGACAGAGATGAGTGTCAGTGGGTCAACTTTGACACATCCTTCACTTCCTCAATACGTACACACACTGACTGATGTGTTCTGTGTTGTGGAAAGGGGAGAAGAATACAAGTCAAGAGGGGTGAACGAGAGGGTCCGTCAACAAAACTCACAGGGCAACTAACAATGATTGACAAGAGCAAACAATGCAACCACGTTCAAACCCCCACCCTCCTGAAGGACAATGCTGGGGTTTCACACACACAGCCCTCACCCCTGCCTTACAAACAGCCCAGCCTCTGAAAGACACTCACATTCATTAACAATGTCTCTCTCTTGCTCTTACCCCCTGTCTCGCTAAGGGACAATAGTCGGGTGTCATACATGTCTGGAGCAGAATTAGCCGTTGCTTCCTCTCCCTGTCAGGAGAAACAAAGTTAGCCTTCCTCAGAGCTCCACACAGCTCTATTTATAAACAATAACAAGGCTCACCCTCGGCAGGGTTTCACCAGAGAGCAGCTCCACACATTGTTTCGAGCGGATGAACATCTGTCTGTGGCTAATGTGCAGACGCCGCAGCTCCTCAGCACTGACTCAGTGAGGGGCACACCTTCAAAAACTTTATCACTTAGTTTTAGTGTAGTCAAAGACAGGCATGTTAACACTTTTAAAGCTCCACTTTTTTGGATGTTTGAGCTTCATTCAGAATTATGTATGTATAAAGTTTGCAGTTTCATCTGTTGAGTTTAAGGCTGGACTGCTATAAGTCTTTCTTTTAGACAGCACAGATATTGAGTTTTTTGCTTTGAGGATGTGTTCCATACTTTCATAGATATCTACAGAAAGGCTTTTTCTTCTTTTCCCAAAGGCTGGCCAATTTCCCTCCATGAAGTAATTCACTTTAATTTCCTTTATATACTGTTAAAGATAAATTATAGAAATGTGGGGAGCGACAGACCTCTTCCCACAGTCTCAGATTCAGCATCCAAAGTTGTTATCCAGCACATGCGCAGTTGGGCCACAAGTTTACTTCACACAAACCACAGCAGAACCTCGTGTACTTACGAATGAGGAAAGAATAACGCCGGCATTTGAGGGATATGTAAGCAGGATTTTGTGACATCACGAGTGGGCGTCGGTCCAGTTTGCAGCATAGACAAACTTTTGAGTCAGAAGGAGGATCTTGTATCAAGTAGTTTAACTTTTAAAAGAAACATTGTTTCTGAAATGAACTTGCTTTAGAAAATATTTATTTCAGGCAAAAATTAATATTCAGTGTAGTGTTTTTCAGACATTTCTGGAAGCTGTCTTTAACCAGAATCTATTGCATTTTATTTTTTGTTTTTACATTTTCTTGTCTAGTTTCATCTTTTGCACCAGCTACATACAGTATGACATTTATATTAGTTTATTTAATTTTTTGTAATGTATGTGGTGGTTAGCACTGTCGCCTCAGGACAAAACGGTCCTGGGTTCGATTCCTGTCTGGTGCCCCTCTGTGTGGAGTTTTGCATGTTCTCCCCGTGTTTGCGTGGGTTCTCTCTGGGTATCCTGGCTTCCTCCCACAGTCCCAAAACATGCATGGGGTTATGTTAACTGGTGATTCTAAATTGGTCGTAAGTGTGAATGTCTGTCTCTCTGTGTTAGCCCTGCGACAGATTGGCATCCTTTTCAGGATGTACCCTGCCTCTTGCCCTAGGGCACCTGGCATAGGCTCCATTACCCTGAATTAGTGGAAGAAAAAAGATAGAAGTTTATGTCGCTGCCATTTCTTAACAAATGGAAACTAAGGCCTCAGTCACATAGGCCTTGAGACATTTTGTCGACCATCTGGCAACCACTGGTCACTATAGGGAAACGTGTGTATTCACTGACAGGTTGTGAGTAGTTGCTGGCAGTCATTGTGAAATTGATTGCCAAAGCCCCAGTCACGCAGGCCTCAAGACTGGCCAGTGAAATTGTGTATTCCACGACTGGTTGGTGAGTAGTTGCTGGAGGTTGCTGGCAGTCTCTAGTCTGAAATTGGTAAATGGTGATGAACCAAAAACCTTGCGATTGCTTTAGTTGCTAGCAGGTTGCTGTGGCTGCCTGGAATATGCATGGAAGATGTCGACTTGTCTGCAGACTCTCACAAACTATTCGCCAAGCAGTAGAGAAACTGTGAGTTGTGCAATGCAAAACAGAAATGGGAACTTTCACCTTCAGAGTAAAAGTTGTGCCTTTTGAAATATGTTGGTTGGAGTAGTAAGGCACAACTTTTACATTGAAGGCAAATGTTCTCCTTTCAGCTTGGAGAGTAAATGGTGAGTGTTTGCAGAAAAGTTGGCATCATCCATGCAAACTATGGGGGACCAGAGCAATCTGCTAGCAACCAAAGCAATCACAGAGATTTTTGGTGAAGTACCCTCTTTGTGACTGGTTTCACCTAACGACAGCCAGTACCCGCTCTCAAACTGGTTGGGGAATACACATTTTTTCCTAACAACTAGAGGTTGCCAGGGGATTTCGGACTACGTTCTCTAGGCCTCCCATAAAGTTGAATCTGTTCATCTGGACATAGCGTTTTTTTAGTGGGAGAAACGTTTCGTCACCTTCTGGTAACTTCTTCAGTCTCAGCTGACTGCAGGCTTCCCCAACCTTATAAACAGTACATTGCATAATGACCGAAACCAGCACCACTGACCAAATGGCCCATTGTTAGTCAATGGTGCTGGTTTCGGTCATTATGTAATG
>VUQS01011334.1:5210-15414 GCA_015108495.1 Heterochromis multidens
ACTGTGCAGGTCCTGGCCAAGAAATAGTGTACTACACAATCCATCTGGAAAAGACAAAGAAAAAAAAAAAGAAAAAAAAAAAAAAAAAAAAAAACAAAAAAAAACAAGGTTAAAAAAAAAAAAAAAAAAAAAAAACAAAAAACTGCTGACTATTTCTTACTTTACCAAGCCAAAGACATTAAAACATAGCATGCTTTTAAATTTTTTTTTGCTATTCAAATGGCTTGCAGATGAGATTAAAGATTTACTACATTAAAGGAAATGTATAACGGAAAGAGATGCTTACACAGGGCACATTGTAAAGATGCTAAAATGTCTTCCAATTTCACAATGACTGAATACTAAAAGACAACTGCATTCAATGGGCTTGCAACAATATATCAGCCTACTTACCGATATTAGAATATTAGAATATCAGCAAATTCGATGGCTTGTACTGATGTCAGTGACTCACATCTGAATCTGTAGTGTTACATCAGGTTTGTCGTGCAAGAAAAACATTTAGAAAAAAATCTTTAAAAATATATCAATATCGGCCTTTTCTATCAGCCGAAATGTTATTCTAAACATCGGTATCAGTATCTGCTCAGCCCTACATTCAAACTCAGTGCTGTGAATTCCTGGGCCAATACAGAAGTGGTCAAAATTCATTCAGATTAATCCTCAAGTCAACAGCAGAAAGAGACACAGGAACAAATTAACATTTGAAATCCCAAGATAAGAATGATGTTGAAGTACAGAGAGAGAGAGATGTTAGTGGGGTGGTGGTGTGATACACCTGCTTAACACTCCAATTGAAAAATGATTAAACCTTTTTTAAGTGCTTTTTGTTTGTCTTCAAAACATGTGGTTATTGTTAGAGTTTTATTTATTTTTATTTTATTTAACCTTTATTTATACAGGTAGTCCCATTGAGACAAAATGCCTCATTTATGAGAGAGACCTGTTTCAGAAAGACATATTAAAATTACAATGATAAAAGAAACAATAAGTTAATAATAGGTAATAGGGTTCAGGACTAGGGTTGGGGTCATCGCTGATGATAAAGGGTTATCAAGAGTATATGCTGCATTGTGAGTAATACAGATATTAAAAAAAAAAATCATAAATAATTATGTAATTGCTCTTTTTTACACTTTTTTTTTTTTAATAAACAGGAGTTTCATGCTCGCTTGTCACACTCATGCAAAATCTGATATTGTGTCAGCCCTAGCCTAAATAATGCTGGACAAAGAACTCTGCAGGCTAATCAACAAAGTTCTAGCACAGAGATTTAACTTTGTAGCCATCATTATCACCAACACCAAATTGTGATAGTTTGGTATTGTAAACTTAACTTAAACCAACCATATTTAATCTGATTCCTGGTGTTGCGTAGCAAAAGGTCCTACTGGAAAAATCACTCAATCTTGAGGTAGAAACTGAGGAGAATTAATTCATTGGTGCTTCAGAACAGGAGTAACTCCACAATCACCAAACAATTATCCAACTCAACTTAGTGTCTTTGCAAGCTAATGGAAATACTGTATGCAGGTTTCAGTGAATCAAAATGGAAGCTGACGAGGGCACACACAGGCATACTCTTTTGCTGAATCTCTGCTTGAAGGCCACACATAATAAGTAGGAGGGAAAAACATGACAGCACCACAGGTTTGTCAGCGGTCCTTATTGTAAACTGGTTTTACATTGATAAAACCCTAGAGAGGGACACAGGGACATCCGGTTCAAACTGTGCTTTCTGGAGAGTGCAGATGGTAGAAAAGAAAAAGTTAAAGTGGGCATTGAGGTTTACAGAAAACCATTTACACAGATCACTACCTGCTGTCAGATTCACACCATCTGATGGAGCTCAAACTGGAAGTAATGTGAACCTAACACCACTGGGCAGTAACCATATCAACAAACATAACGGTTGCCTATAACTCAAGTAACCTCAGGCTTTGCAAGCCTGAGGTTACTCTCACTCAGCTTTCATTAAAAAGCATAAAGCATCCAAAAGGAGCAGCAGAAGAAAACAAGAAAAAGCAGACCGGAGTGAAACACGAACATATTGTCTTTCAATATGTGGCTCTGTGGATTTGGGCATTTTCCCAAATACAAAATTACTATGTTGTTCCAGGCTTGGCAATATGGTGAGACAGAGCCTGGTTTATGTGAGTGACCACTTTAACAAACATTACCAAGGAGGGGGACACCTGCACATTAGTGAGTCTGAACAGTACACCCACAAACAAACGCAGTTCTAGCCAGCCATTTACACTAACCCACAGAATCCAGCGCATATACAGCTGCAAGGACTCAAAAAAATGAACACACAGAGGGTGGGTGGTCAGAGAGAGGCGATAGAGTTAGAAATCAGAGTGTGAGTGGTCCACAGTGGTGCTGACCCATGCCCCTCCAATCCCCCTACGGTGGTCAACTATCAACCCCAAGCTCCTCCTACTGACTCAGATGCAGTTCATACACATCATACATTCAATTTCCTATTAAATACAGTTTGATATTCAAGTGTTTTCATATAATAGATCTTGCACTTGACATACAGTATATGGCAAAATTATCATATATCTATTCATCAAAAGGGATAAAAACAATGTTAAAAAAAATATTTTATGGGTATTCTAAATAGAAGTAATTTCAGGGAAAAAGATCAAGAACATTTTGATGATTCATCCTGCACTTTGGGGTATATACTAGTTTTGCATACAATTAAATTATTTTCTTGGTCTTTGAATTTCTTCCTTGGTTAGAAAAACAGAACTGTGGGCGGTGACCGCTCAGGTCTTTGGAGCTGACCAATAGGCGCAGACTTCAGCAGGTGAGTTTTCTTTTTGCTTTTTGCAGGGGTGGCTGTAGCTCAGGAGGTAGAGCAGGTCACTTACTAATCGGAAGGTTGGTGGTTCGATCCCAAATATCCTTGGGCAAGATACTAACCCCAAGTTGCTCTCTGATGCATTCATCGGAGTATGAATGTGTATGAATGGTTAGAAAGCACTTAAAAAGCATAGAAAGAAGTGCTTGTATGAATGGGTGTGAATGGGTGAATTGAGGCATGTTGTATAAAGCGCTTTGAGTACTCCGGGAGAGTAGAAAAGCGCTATATAAGAATCAGTCCATTTACCATTTTGCAGGGTGCCAAAAATCCTTACAGAGAATATCAATCTGATCTGAATTGTGGAGTGAGATTGGTTAGAGTTAAGTTAAGAATATCAGGTAAGACAAACAGGGCCAAAGAAGGGTAGGTCATGTCTTAGCCACCTTGTAAAGTTAATTTGCCTCTGAGGAGGGGAATGTCCCCTTAAATTCCTATTTTATTTTTCATTTTACAGAAAGCAAATAAATATGGTGCAGTTATTGGAAATTCACCAAAAACGAGGGTATTCTAGTCTTTGAACCAGGACCTAATGCTGTTCATCGGCACAGCCTTCCTGAAGCTAATGAGCCATCTTTAATTAAATCTGATTCAACTGTTTTCAAAATATCGGTCAATTAAAAAGTCTATTTAGTTACACAGAAGCACAATTTCTAGAAAACAGGGTTGGCAATCTTTGTTAAATTTCGGTATTATCTGTTCTGCACTACACATATGAAATATGAAAGCAGTTTCTCTGTGTGATCTCACAGTTTGTATCACAATAAATCTTTTATTAAACAACTTCTATTTTATTATTATTTACTTTAAGATGTAATAATGGTGAGGAAAGAGCAGGAGCACAGACTAGAAAAGTCCAAAAGCAGGGAGTAATCTTATCTCTTGCTGTTACCGTTTCCTACCGCTGACACCCTTAATCTTATTTCTACCAAATATAAAAGCCAATAATCTGTCTCTAAAGCTGAGCCACTATATGGCAGCATATTGCTTCACAGTGTGATTTTTACCTGCAGCAGTGTGTCACCATATCTCTCCATAATTTTAATATAATTGCATTCATTAACCAATCTGCACACCTACGTCTTATTGTAAGTTCCAGCTTGACCCAAACTTCATTTGGAACACAACTCCCTGGGCAATTGTAATTGATGTGCACTTGTTCTTCGTGTTCCTTGGCAAACACTTGCTAATAGAGCAGGACAGCTCAAGACCTCACTGTAATCACAAGTGTTTAGCGCTCATTCTTTGTACTCACTTCATCACCATGGCTAATTAGAATCAATAAACATGGTGAGCAAACATTAATCATTAGGGCTTTCACTATTTCCTTTCACTGACAAAAGCCCATAGGGTGAAGGTTTCTTAACCTCATCTTTGCCACTGTCCCACAAACCTGCCTTTAGAATTGCTCTTGAGCACAGTGCTGGATATTCCATAGATATAGCTAGGGTGCTGTCAGGAATAAAAACCCTTTGAAATTGCCATGAAGCTTTTGAAGCCCATGTCCCACTGCTCAGCTCGCTGAGGGTTTTCATCTCTCCCCATCTCTCCTCATTTGCAGTGGAGCTCTCAGGGCCTTGCTGAGCAGTTGTAATGAACTCCAAGGAAAAAAAAAAAAAAGAAAAAAAAAGAAAGCACAGAGGGGAGGACTGTAATGGACAGCCAGTCAGTCATGTACAGTATATGCTGGAGGATGCTTTATGCAAACAAACTGCTTGTAATAATCTACAAATCTGTTGCAGAACAGCAGTGCTTGTTACTCATTTTCTAACATATTGTTTAATACTGAAGGGTAGAGGCATCGGAAGGGAGAGATGCTTGCCCTCTCTATCCTAAAAGGGGTCCATTACCCCAATAAGCTTCATCTTCACAGGTTCAGCTGTACTGGGTGCTGTTCATTTTCTATCTGAGTGGATTTGAGGAGCCCACCTAAAGCTAGCTTCCAGTAGGCGATGGAAGTCTTCACCAGCAAAAGGAAACGAATGACAAACACTCAAAAGCAGAATGGGGGATGGGAAGATCAGAAATTAGACGTTTTATCAGGCTGATAAAAAGAACAATACTGTAGACTAGCACCAGGACAGAAACAGCTGTAATGGAGACAGACTGTCAGAAAATGGGCTTAGAAATATTTGGTCTGATGAATAATTGAAAAAAAAAAAAAACCCTTCAATTTACCCAAAAGATGCAGACTTCCATTTGCGACAGGGGTAACTCCTTCTACATGGAGGGGCAAAAAGGTTTAGAGGGATCTCAGAGACTTCTACGGGCAATGAGGCGTGCCGCCTGCAACATAAAAAGAGAGAGGCACATTGAAGTGGTTCATAATGCACATTTTGTGAAGTTCAAGAAATTATAGTAGCATATTTTCACTCAGAATCAGACAGAAAGTGATGCATGGGCGATGACATGTTGCAGCATGAGTTGTAGTGTACTGTATACCAAGAAGGGCAGCCCGCTCACTCCTGCTGAGCTCAATGTTGTGCTTGGCAGAAAGAGAGATTACTTCAGTCCACTGCCTGCAGCATTTTAATGCCTTCAAATCAGAGCCGGGAACTCGCATATATGCACAGTGGGCTGAATCAGCACACAGAGCTCTGTGCCAGGTAGAGAGCAGAGAGAGGAAGAAGAGGAGGAGGAGGAGGGAGGCAGGAGATGACATGATCAAAATGTACCAGGCTGAGAGTAATGTGAGATGATAGCAGAGGACAGGAAGGAAGAAGAAGACAAGAGGAAGCAGGTTCAATTACTTTCTATTATCTCCACTGTTACCGTCAATGACCTTCACAGCTCAAATCTGAAGTGCCAGTTACTGCCTATAGTAATTACCAATTTTGTCACATTTTAAGAAAACGGTTTAAAGGTACTACACACAAAACAGAAACCCAAAAGTTGTGAAGCGTCCTACTTCAATTATAATCACCTTCGTATCCACTTCATAAAGTCATCATCTGTGGCTATTTTCTACAAATAAAGCTTTGTGCATATTCTTGTATAAACCCACTGTCACACACAACAGCAGCTCATTTTATAAATAAATTATGATTCTTTCAATTCTTTCCAGGAGCCTGTGACTGAAGTACAGAGGAGGAAGTTCACCTTCAGGATTTCTAACATGTGGTTAACATTTTGAAAATGCTCTGTTTTAACCTGAGACAGTATAGAAAAGATGAATGTATCCACTGTGGCATCACGCATTGCTTAGTGAAGTCCTGTTGTGAAACCTCGAGCTGAGTGCTTTTTTTTGGCCATCTGGTTTTCAAACCAGACATGACAAGTGAGGTTTGGATCTCACTGAGAACCTGAGTGACACTGCACACTCATGCAAACTGGGATTTGTCAGTCACAAGGTAGGCCTGCCCAAAAGCAAACCCTACTTTATCGACCTTTCTGACTCTAATGGGAACAGAATTTACAAAATAAAGATTATTAGTTTAAACCATTAGTTTAAACCACTTCTGTACTAATTTTACTTTTCAGACTCAGAGGGAACATCCATCTTTTATAGTCTATAGTTTTAACAATGTTATTCTTTCCTAAATCTAACCAGGTAGGTTTTGATTCCTAAACAAAACCAAAATGTGACTGGAAAGTAAAATGAACAGAAAAACAACAAAAATAACAACTGAATATAACAGACCAGCAAAATCTAAGCATAATAAGTCATGACTGACTTTTCATTTCACACAGGACATGAACTCCAGTCTCCTCATTGTTCCATTCGTCTATTATGTCCTCCTCCCTATGTGGGTCTTTAAACTAACTGACCTGACTGCATAAAGGCTTTCTAGGAGTAATCCCTATATGCAAACTTCTCCCAGTACTGAACTGTTTAACCTGGTTTAACATAAACGCTAGCAGGTACAAATAGCTAGACAGACTTTGTGAAAAACTGAAAAAAAATTATATAAACCTTTCTTCAGCTTACTTTATGACTTTAATGATTTAATAATTATTTCATTATAATAATTTTTTAATGTTTTAATAATTTTATAAATACTTTATGTATTTTCAGATCTACCACAAAATCAGCCTTTTGGTTAATTTGATTGGTTCAGTGCTTCTTTAAGCTAAGGCTCAACACTGCCGAGTCTCATGACATGAATGTAAGAGGTCGTGAAAAGAGGCAGGAAATTTGTTTACTTCTTGTGAAATGTTGCACTTTAAACTGCTCTCGATTTTCTTACTCATGTTATATGATACAAAACTAATAAAAATCAAGAAAGGTTTAAACAATGAGAACTCCAAGTTTAGGGTAGACATTCATTTGTATTATGGTCTAGAGAAACTTACTACTTAGCATCATTGGTTGCCTATGCGATATTTCAGAATCCGGTTGAATTTCTGCCAAACCAAGTCGAGTTTGACGTGGATACAGGATTGCCTCTTCACTACAGCAATCTGACTCGAGACAATCAGAATGATTTCAGTGCTTTCAGTGTTGTCATTGCCATTTTAAGAACAGCTACAACAGAGAGGCTGCATGGTACTAATATGACTGAAATCCACGTGGCATTACTGTGCCTAGTTTATATTACATTATAATATAGTAGCTAGGATTTAATGATGAAAGGACAGGTTAAATATTGTCAGTGTCTAATAACTCAAAAGGCTGAAATTCCTATGAGGTATGTATCAAATTCCACAAAAAACCTGGTGGGGAAGAGGATCATGGGCAGAACCCAGTAAAGAACCTATTATGTTTTTGTGCAGATTCAGATCACGTTCTTATAACTGACATAGGGTTTTGGAATTGATGGGTGGAAATAAAAATTCTGAAGTCCCCCAAGTAATGGTTACTTCATAGAGTGAGGACACTTTGGGAAGTTTGAGTGACATGGTGGTGTACTGATTAGTACAGATGCCTTAACACCAATATTCTCTCTGTGCTTTTCTCTTTGACATGCAGCTCTGACATGCATGTTAGATTAATTGGTGATTCTAAATTAGCTGTAGGTGTAGATGCAAGATAGATGAAGTGCTTAAATGTGGAAAATAAAGTGCTGTGTGACTATATTTGCATAAAATGTGAATGTGGCCTGTAGTGTAGAGCACTCTGAATGGTCAGTAAAACTAGAAGAGTGCTATTTAAATGCCTTTCATTTCATAAAGCACAAAGTTGTTCATTGTGGCCTTACAGCCAGAGAACTGCTTGAATTTATGTATGGTCAAGTTTTTGTCCTCTTCGTTTTAGATTTTGTACAAATAGCCTCACCGGATCCCATGATGCAGCAGAGAGGGTTGTCAAGCCAAGGCTTTGCTGAACAAAGAGGACACATAGAGTGAGGAGGGAAGGGAGGATCAGGAACTGGCCATCAGGGTGAATGGTATACTGCCCATAAATAAACCACCTATACATCTCCACATGATGTCTAATTGCTGCACCTAGCTGAGAAATGGAAGTAGCCACTTGTCACTGAATCCTTTCCAGTGAGGGCTGATGCCAGCTGGTACACTAGATAATGTGCTGCTGTCGGATGCTGAGGACCTGCTTGGTCTGCTGACAGTACTGAGACTGCTCATACTGTACGCTCCAAGTCCCGACCTCCAAACGCAGCAAATATAGTGCCAAGGGAGATTTACCTCACAAAGACTTTCCCAAGTTCTGAGGGTAAAATGTGCTGTGTTCTCTTTTTGAGAAAAAAAGTCCTTGCAAAGTCATTCTTTGTAGATTGATATTTTTTTTTATCTCTCTCTTTAGCAGTAAAAGCTACAGTACAGTGTCTGATTCTCCCACATGCATCAATCACACAGAGACAGAACATTTTCTGCTGTTATCAGAGGAGCTCTGCAAGCAGCAGTGCAAATGCAGAACTAATGTCTAAATGTAATGTAAACACTCGTCACCGGGAATTAAAGGCCATTTAGGTTGGCCCTGATGAACTAGTAAACCTTTGAGCTTAGGAAGAATTAACTTCAAGAGGTGTTTGTTGAGGCTGATATAGAAATGAGGATAAAAAGATTGCTTCAATCAGCCTGACATAAGCACAAGTAAGGAATAGCAATCATGGTTTAGAATGGAAAAGCTGATGATTTTGGATGGAATTCCTAAGAGCTTTTTGTGAACAAACAAGCTCTCCAACAGGCACCAAAACTTTGGGCAATCCTAGGACAGAATTAACACACACACACACACACACACACACACACACGATTTGTGAAAAATCGGGGGGGACAGTATTCTTAGTATCACATTTGCCTCTTCAGACACAGGGGATCCAATCAAATGGACAGCAATACAAAAGGTCCAAGACTCAAATTCTACTTCCATTTAACACTATTTGGCCAGCTGTGCCATAATGAAAATATTTAATATGAAATAAGCTCAAATTTCAACAGCACAAAGTGCTGTCAATTTAAAAAAAAAATATTAAGCCAAATAAATATTGCACTATGGTAGATTCCTGCATATTATCCCAAAAAGTTGAATCTGTTCATCTGGACGTGGCGTTTTTTTTAGTGGGAGAAACGTTTCGTTTACCAACTGGTAACTTCTTCAGTCTCAGCTGACTGCAGACTTCCCCAACCTTATAAACAGTACATTTGCATAATGACAGAAATAAGGTTGGGGAAGTCTGCAGTCAGCTGAGACTGAAGAAGTTACCAGTTGGTAAACGAAACGTTTCTCCCACTAAAAAAAAAACGCCACGTCCAGATGAACAGATTCAACTTTTTGGGATTCTTTTACCTGGATTATTGAGCATGCATCAAGAGATTCCTGCATATTAAACTTACAAAACAGTCTGCTGACCGACTTTTTCTGCGGAGCGCCATTTGCAGCTTTCCACCTTTATCTGCAAGTCTCCATACAGGGAAGTAGGCAACGTTGTTCATTTATTGAGCTCAGCAGCAGAGTTTCAAGTCGAAAAGTTAATAAATATGTGAAAATGACTCGGCTCTGTAACGTCCTACAGTATCATGAACTGCAGGTTCTAACTTGTGAATGATGCAATTCAACAAGATGAAATAACCAGCTGCACAACTCATCTTTGTTGGGAATTCTGATGTCAATTATCTGGCAAGTGGCTGACACACAGAATTTCTACGATTTTTACTCCTCAGCTGTAAAAGGCTGAAAGAGGTGACATAGGATTTTCAAATTGATAGCATAGGTGCATCTACTAAAAATCTCAGACGAGTTTGAATCCTGGTGACCTTGACCTCAAGATCAAGTTTTCTGAAGATCTTGTGATAACTTTCAAACTTTTACCATAGGTGCATCTACTAGGCCAGAGGTCACTAACAGGCGGACCGCGGTCCGGGTCCGGACCCAGAAGCTGTCCCATACGGACCCGGACCTACAGCCAAAACAGAAGGTTATGATTTAACACC